>QEOT01122358.1:0-26152 GCA_003123785.1 Pterocarya stenoptera | reverse complement strand
TGCACCGATATTTGTTTGTCCAAGCCTGATAGTTGTCCATATTATGACGATGTTGGGAAGTATTCCCTTCCTTAGGTTATATCATAACGTGAGATAGATCTTCTAGATCATCTTGTTCATTAAGTATACATTGAATTTTTCTATGCCAAATGTCATAGTTGGTCTTATCCAATTTCTCTCATTTAGTAAGCTCAACAACTACGTTCTTAGTGTCCATTATCATTACATTAATTGGGTGAGACTGACATTAACACATATTTAGTTTTATTTCAAAATCTAATTAGACCATGGAATTCTTTTCTACATAGAGAGATAAAAAACTTTGCTAAAAGCTAGTAATCATCTCTCACTATGTAAGTCAAACACCACATCTAATTAATTTTGAATAAACTTAATAGATGGGCCTTAAAAAAACTCATAACTCATACTCATATAATTCATTCATCAAATATGGAAAAATCCATAATTATTGTGCTAAACACATTATTCATAGATTATCCGAAGCCTTATTGATAATTAGATGATAAAGGGTAGAAAGCTACAAGTCGCTTATATTTCTAGTTTTATCTCACATTGTCGTTAAGAGGTTTATATTCTTTTATTTTACACAGCTATAAATGTAGAATTAATTTTTACTTTTTGTTAGTTTATTACAGAGCCAATGTGTATATAGGCTACGACCTCCTTTTCCTTTTCGATGCACAGTATACAATAAAGTATCAAGGTTCAACACCTTCATTACTGCTCTCTGTTTTTCCTTTAATCTTTTTGTAGCTAATCACTTGCATGGTATCAGAAAGCCAGTAAGAGCAAAAATGGAGGACTTGGACTCACATACCCCACCCGATTCACCCACCCACTCAGACCTACATACAAACCCTCCCTCCCGATACCTCAACCTTGCCGATCCTTCAAACCCTTACCATTTAGATCATTGCGATAGTCCTTCAATCGCTCTTGTCGCCGATCTACTCACCACCGAAAACTATACCACCTGGTCCTGTGCAATGAAGAGTGCTCTACGAGCTAAAATAAGCTTGGTTTCATTAACGGCACCCTAACCAAACCCACCTCTCCAGATGACCCCTTAATCGACCTCTGGGATCATTGCAATGACATGGTAGTGTCATGGATACAAAACTCCATCCCTCCCTCTCTCAAATCCAATGTTGCCTTCATCGATGATGTATACGAGATATGGATGGATCTTCATGAGCGGTTGTCTCACCAAAATGAGCCCCGAATCTTCCAATTGAAGAAAGCTTTGGCTTCTCTTTCCCAAGAACATGACTCGGTAAGCATCTATTATGGCAATCTAAAGACTCTTTGGGACAAACTGGCAATTTACGACCCCCTCCCCACTTGTACCTGTGGTTCTATGAAGACCTTTTTGGACAAATCTCAATGGGATTGTGTCCTTCAATTTTTGATGGGGTTGAATGATTCTTATTCATCCATTAATGACCAAATCATGCTTCTAGATCCTCTTCCCCCCGTTTCTAAAATTTTTCCCTTGTACAGCAACAGGAGTCCCACCACCAAATCGCCTCTCATCCCCAACGTTCTGAAACCCTAGCTCTTGTTGTCAAGAAACCATATACCCCTTTCAAACCATCTCCTAAAAATCAGACCAACCCCACAAAGGACCACCCCTATTACACTCACTGCAAAATTTCAGGCCACATTGTCGACAACTGTTTCAAGCTTGGCAATGCCGAACCTCCCCTTTGTATCCATTGTAATATGACTGGTCATATTGTTGAAAGCTGCTATAAACTTAATGGATATCCACCGGATCACAAATTCCATACCAAACAGCCTCTTGATTCTCATGCTAATCTCTCTATTGCTATTGAATCTAATGGTGTTGGTGAGGACAAGATGGGCTTGACAAAGTTCCAATATCAGTAGTTCCTAGCTCTACTCCAACCTCAGGATCCTATCTCGGCTACTGTCCTGCATTCCAGTTCTTCTAATAACCTGCCCTCACACTCCAAGACGTCTAGTATATTCAATTGTTTTTCAACACACATACACACGCCCCTTTGGCTTCAACCAACACTACTTGGATAATTAATACTGGTGCTACAGACCACACCTCCCTATTCTCATCAATTAATTCCACTGTTTCATATTCTGTTAAGCTTCTCAATGGAAGCTCAGCATTTGTGACCCATGTTGGTACAATCCATTTAACCAATACTGTTATTCTCAGAGAAGTTCTTTGTGTTCCTTCTTTCAATTTCAATTTAATTTCTGTGCCAAAGTTGACAAAATCTAATGCCTTTGTCCTCTGTTTTTTTTTCTTCTCACTGTTTTATTCAGGACCTACATTCTTCGACAACGATTAAGAAAGGTGACCTACTGCATGGACTCTACCACTTCCACTGTTCAAATGTGTTCCCAACTGCCCTTACCAATTACTTTTCCATTTACAAATACAAACCACCCACAGCTCTCACACATTTTGCTTCTGTTGCATAGAATCATACATCATACAACCTATGGCATTGTCGCCTAGGTCACTTATCCAAAAATAGGCTTCAATTGATCAATCATCTCTATGTAAACACTCAGATCTTTTATTAATGAAATGCCTTGCACCTTGTGTCCATTGGCAAAATTTAACAGATTACCTTTTTCTGATAGTGCACATTCTTCCTCTAGAATATTTGAAACCATCCACTGTGATATTTGGGGACCTTCCCCAACTATTGAATATGATAGTTCTAAATATTTCTTAATTATTGTAGATGATTTTTCCCGTTCTACATGGCTTTATTTACTCAAAATCAAGGTTAAAACCCGCTCGTGCATTGAGTCTTTCTATCATTTAATTGAAACACAATTCAATATAAAACTTAAAATCTTAAGAAGTGAAAATGGTGTTGAATTTCAAATGAAAGATTTTTTAACAACAAAGGTATTATTCATCAAAGAAGTTGTGTGGAAACCCCTCAACAAAATGGCATTGTTGAGAGGAAACACCAACACTTGTTAAATGTCACGAGAGCTCTCATGCTTCAATCTGGTTTGCCCCCACAAATATTGGAATCATGCTGTCCTCACAGCAACCTACATCATCAATCGACTCCTTACCCCCCTTTTGGACAACTAGACACCATATGAGTTTCTTTTTAAACAGAAACCAACCTATGCTCATATGAGAATTTTCGGGTCTTTGTGTTTTGCTGCCACCATTTACAAGGCAGAACCAAGTTTCAACCTAGAGGCCGTGTTTGTATTTTTATTGGCTATCCTTTTGGAGTTAAAGGTTATAAACCTTTAGATATTCAAAACAACACCATTTTCATTTCAAGAGATACTATTTTTCATGAATTTGTATTTCCTTTTCATACCATTAATTCTAACTCTTCTCCCTTTACAGATTTGCCACAACCTTGTTTTTCACTAAATCCACCTTCAACACCACCAATTGACTCCTATTTCCCTCCATTCTCAACCCCTTCTCCTTTGCCTCAACACCACCACAACACTTCAAGTTTTACTAACCCCCTCCCTACCTTCAAGATTTAGTCACCTACACATAATCCTACACCTATCCCTGCACCTGTCCATACACCCACACAACCCAACTCAACACACAACCCTGCAACTGCACCTTCACCAACACAATCCAGCTCACTACATAATTTTATTCCTTCCACACATCCTGCCATTGCCACACAACCTACCCTTAGAAGATCCTCTCACATTAGAATAGCCCCCAAATATCTTAGGGATTATCACTGTCACCATGTCATACAGCACCCTTATGAGCAATCAAGTTCCAAGCAGGCTCCTATTTCAAATGGTAAAATTTTTCCTTTATCTCATTGTTTATCTTATCATCAATTTAACCCTGTTTTTCAAGCATTCACCACTTCCATTTCCTACCATACCGAGCCTCACTCTTACAAATAAGCCATTAAGGATCCAGCTTGGTGTAGAGCTATGAAAGCTGAAATTGCAGCTTTGGAAAACAACCACACTTGGATACTTACTGATCTACCAGCAGGTAAAAGAGCAATTGATTGTAAGTATGTTTACAAGGTCAAATTCAATTATGATGGCACTTTGGAAAGATTGAAAGCTAGGTTAGTAGCTAAAGGCTTCACTCAAGTAAAATGTATAGATTATGTTGATACCTTTTCACCTGTAGCTATGATGGTAACTGTCATATTTTTACTTAGTATGGTAGCCATTAAAGGCTGGTTTTTACATTATTTTGATGTAAATAATGATTTTTTGAATGGTAATTTAACTGAGAAAGTTTATATGAAAAAACCACCCGGATACACCAAGGGTGAACCCCACCAAGTGTGTAAGCTCCTTAAGAGTCTTTATGGTTTTAAGCAAGCTTCAAGACAATGGAATTCTAAGGATAGGTTTGGGGGTGAGATGAAAATTTTGTGTTTTGTTTTAAAGTTTAAAATATTATTTTTTAATTTTGAGATTTGAAAAAGTTGAATTGAGATTTAAAAAAGTTGTATTGAAATTTGAAAAAGTTGAATTGTTTATTATATTTTATACGGAAATTTAAAAAAATTGTAATAATAAGATAAAATGAGATAAGAATTTTGTGTGAGATGTGTTTTCCAAACCTATCCTAAATTGACATCCTCTCTTCTTGTTTTTGGATTTATTCAATCTAAATTGGATTATAGTTTGTTTACCAAACAAGAAAAAGATTCCTACACTGCCATCTTAAGGCCTTGTTTGTTTTCAAAGATGAGATGAGATAAGATTAAAGTTGAAAAATTGAATAAAATATTGTTAGAATATATTATTTAATATTATATTTGTTTTGAGATTTGAAAAAGTTGAATTATTTATTTTATTTTGTATGGGATTTGAGAAAGTTGTAATAATGGAATGGGAGGTTTTCAAAGTTTTTAAAGTTTTGAGTTTTGGTCTTGAAAACAAACAAGAAGTATATGTTGATGATATCCTCGCTGCTAGCAACTCTACTAGTTCAATATCTTCTCTTAGAACATTTCTCAATAATCAGTTCAAGATAAGGGACTTGGGCTACCTAAGGTATTTTTTGGGTTTAGAGATTGCAAGATTATCCAAGGGAGTCCATTTATATCAAAGGAAGTATGCCTTAGACATTCTTTCAGATTCAGGTATGTTGGGTTGTAAACCTTTAAAACTTCATTTGAAACAAAATTTCAAACTTAGCAAAGAGAATGGAACCCCCATTTCTTATCCCAGCATTTATAGGAGATTTATTGGCTGATTATTATACCTCACAATAACTTAGCCAGACATCAATTTTACTGTCCAATTGTTAAGTCAGCTCATGGACAAGCCTATGTCCACTCATTTGGCTACTGTGTAAAAGCTTTTGAGATATATTAAAACCTCTCCTCGTCAAGGCATTCTCTCTCCTCCTCATCTCAAATTCAGCTAAGGGCATATTGTGATAGTGATTAGGCCTCTTGTCTTGACTCCTACAGATCCACCACAGGCTACTGCTTATTTTTAGGCCATTCACTAGTCTCTTGGAAGTCCAATAAACAAAATGTTGTCTCTCGGTCTTCAACTGAATCTGAGTACAAATCAATGGCCACCACTTGTTAGGAGTTGACTTGGCTTCGTTATTGATTCAAGATCTCGGTCTTCATCATCCACAATCAGTATTTCTCTTTTGTGACAACCAAGCTGCTTTACACATTGCTGTCAATCCCGTATTCCACGAGCGAACAAAACATATCAAGCTTGACTGCCACTTAATTCGAGATAAAATCCAAGATGGAAGCATCACCACTGCACACGTAACTTCTTAGACACAATTGGTTGATTTGCTTACCAAAGCTTTGCCCTCCTACCTCATGCAATCACATCTATCTAAGATGGAAATAGTTAATCTTTATTCTCCATCTTGCGGGAGGGTGTTAGATGATAAAGGGTAGAAGGCTACAAGTCATTTATATTTCTGGTTTTACCTCACATTGTCGTTAAGAGGTTTATATTCTTTTATTCTCTATTCTTTCATTTTACACAGCTGTAAATATAGAATCAATTTTTACTTTCTGTTTGTTATAGAGCCAACGTGTATATAGGCTATGGCCTCCTTTCCCTTTTCGATGCACAGTACACAATAGAGTATCAAGGTTTAGCACCTTCATTACTGTTCTCTATTTTCCCTTTCTTCTTCTTGTACCTAATCACTTACATTTGGTACATCATGTTAAGATGACCTTAAAGCATATTGATAGACATTAAACACATCCCTCTACATGGCATCAATAATAAAATTATATTTCCAAACTTTTAAACTCATTCCAAAGCATCAAACAAGATGTTATCATGTTCATAGGTGCAAAAACCAGCAGCATAGACTCCAATACCAATATTAAATAAGGTTAATTCAAATTACCTCAAGCGAAGCAAAATTTCTGCAAGCCCAGATCTTTTCTCGTCTTACAACTCACGTCCAGTTATTATGATTGCACCTCTACATCGCTTAGGAGTCTATTAGAATCTCCTAAAATAATTTTACACATCAAAATTAGGAGTTCAAAATGGTTGCTCTAGGAAATTGTTAAGAGAGAGGAGAGTCTTTGTTTTGTACTTTCACTTTTTCACACTCTTAAAATTATGTAAAATTCTCATTTAAATTCTTTTTTAAAGAGATGATTAATTAACTTCCATAAAGTTCAGTGTCAATAGTGAGAAGTTAATTAACCGCTTCTAACTTCCCACCAATGTGAACACTACATTGGCCATAGGGTGCCCATTACTATGTATTACCATAACATGTCATTCAATTTGGTCCATTCTCACCATATTTATAGTACAAACCTTCAAAAGTCTCTATAACCTATAACCTATGAATAAAGTTTTAAATGAATATTTTATGGCAGAGTTGTAATGAAGTAAGAAAACATTATTACATCTATTTTAATGACTAAGTTAGTTCCAAAATATTTATAAGTTTTGAAAAATTAAGCCCCTTAATTGTGAAGATTCCTTTGTGGATTGGAATGCAAGAGTCCCTAAGCATCCCTAAGATTTTAGGTTCGATTGGCGAGATAATTATTCTCAAGTATTATCAGATATTTTCTTCTCAAATATCATTTAAATATATTTTCTTCTCAATTTCAAATTTTTAAATTTTAAATTTTTTATCTAATAATTAAAAATTTCCAAATTCACAAACAAAATCCAAACTTCCAAACACAACTTTCTCAAAATGTGCGTATGAGTCCAAATATCATTTCTAAAAAAAAGTCCACGCAAGAGCACTGGCCTGGCAGTACCAAATACTAGCTTGGCAGGTAAAACGTTCGAACACTCTCCCCATTCGCTTTCCAATTACTCCATTCCATGGATCCCACTCCTACGCTATCTCCCTCTATGGTTCCTTGGCTTTCACTCTATCGGACGTAGAAGGCAACCATAGATTGATGCACACAGCTTGCTTCAGCTACTACTTCAGTGGCTGAAACCCTTCTGATTCAATCCACCGACCCCAAATCAAAGCTTGGTTTCCACATAACGCTTGAAGGGTGTCGGGAAGCTCCACAGATCTTCGTTCTCAGAACCAGGCAAAGCTCAGTGTCAACTTTCGAAACATGAAACAGTTGCACAAGCAATCCATCGGGAACCACAGACGAGATGAGGAGATCCCCATGGGGCCAACCTCACAATACTCTCCCAAAACCATCAAACACCCCAGATCCATCAACTACCTCTTCAGAGAACAGAGGCTTCTGTTCATCCTTGTCGGGATTTTTATTGGTTCCATGTTCTTCATTCTCCAGCCAACCATGTCCCGCTTCGGACCCTCCGAGCCCAACTCCTCATCCTCCTCCATTTCGCGCCACTTTTCTGCCGGACTTGCCCATCGCGAGCAGGTCTCTTACTCCGTTCCATATCCCACGCATCACGGCAAGGTCGGGCGAGTACCAGCTGGGCTCCCACGGAAGAGATCTAGGATTGTGGTCACCGGTGGTGCCGGATTCGTCGGCAGCCACCTCGTCGATAAGCTTCTAGACAGAGGTGACGATGTGATTGTAATCGATAATTTCTTCACCGGGAGGAAGGAGAACTTAGTTCACAGGTTTGGGAATCCGAGGTTCGAGCTAATCCGCCACGACGTCGTGGAGCCGATACTCCTTGAGGTGGATCAGATCTACCACTTGGCTTGCCCTGCCTCCCCCGTTCATTATAAGTACAATCCCGTCAAGACCATCATATCCTTCTCAAGTTTCTTCACTTTTTGCTTTGATTTTTCTAAAGATTCAATTGGGAATTTGATAGAACAATGAAAAAATGCAATTGGATTGTTTATTTATTGAATTTCAAGTGTTTTAAGGCCCTTGACTGTTATTACAAGACTAATGTGATGGGTACCCTGAATATGTTGGGTCTGGCAAAGAGAATTGGAGCAAGGTTTTTGCTTACGAGCACGAGTGAGGTTTATGGCGACCCACTTGAGCATCCCCAGAAAGAAACGTATTGGGGAAACGTGAATCCGATAGGTGAGATGGTAGTTAAATAATATCGTGAAGTCTTTAAGATGGATCATTGTTGTTGCTGTTTAGTTCATGACGCATTGGTGTTGTTTGTGTGTCTAATTTACATTGACAATAATTAGGTGAGAGGAGCTGCTATGATGAAGGAAAGCGGACAGCGGAAACATTAGCAATGGATTATCACCGAGGTGCAGATGTTGAGGTAACTAATTCTGAGATTTACAAATACACTAGCTACTAGGGCGGTAAAACGGTCGGTCTGATTGAATGGACAGGACCAAGACCCGACCCGATCGGACCGAAAGTCTCCATGGTCAGTTTTGGTCCAATGAATAGGGGTATTTCAGTCTTTGGTCCGGTCTCGAGGTGGGGATTTCCTGGACCGGACCGGACCGGACCAACCGAACCCAAAAATTTTTATTTTTATTTTTATAAATATATTATTTTATATAATAATTGTATAATAAATTATGTAATTTTCATCTAACCTATCTCCATTTATAATATAAAATTATAATACATTCACATTTTCTAAGTTAGTAACAAAGTAACAATTAACATTATCAATATAATTATATAATTATAAATTGATAACTAAACTAAATTACTATAACTATAGTCTATAATTTTAAAGAAATCACTATAAGTCTATAACTATATATAGTATTAAATTATTAATATCATTATGACTAATGATTATAAGTTTATAACTAATACTAATATGTAACTATACTAATAGTATAATATTAATACTATTATATAGTCTAATATATTATATAGCTTTACTAAATCACTATATACTATATTACTAATCACTATATCATTATAATATATATATACACACTATAAGTCTATATGTAGTAGTAACAATAACACTATAATAGTATAATATATAGTATTAGTATATATTAATATATTATAAGAGTTATAGGATTATAACATAATATATGTATAATAGTATAGTATTAATATCACTATAAGTTATAACTATATATACCTAATAGGCTTATAGGCTAATACAATAATTTAAAAAAAAAAAAAAAAAAAAGGGAGGACAGATCGAATGGACCGGACCAGACCGAATGGGTGTTTGGTCCTGTCCGACCTGGAAAAAATGGTGGACGGACCGAACTGGACCGACCCACTTACAGCCCTACTAGTTACACAACTAGGTATTAAGTAAGAAGACGCGACTATTTTACGATTTTAATTGTATTACTCAGTATACCAACCTAGATCTTTTCCGCTATCTTCTATATGAAGTTAAAAGAATACATGCACTTGTAATCATATTTGAAAAAAAAAAATGCACTTGTAATCATATGCAACACAGCCCAATTGGAATAATAAGAAACTCTCCAGGGCTCAAGAGATCAAACTTTGAATGACCGTGCCCATACTTATAAGTGAATGTATTAATATCAACTTAATTATCCTTTTGTCTGCCTTTAGCTGATTCTCAATAGACATTTATTTATGCAATATGGTTTTGAAGCTTACCATCCTTGGTCTGTATCATTATCAAAAAGGTTTCCTTGAAAATCTTATTTTGGAAGATTTATCAGGAATTCTAGAAACCGATTGGCCAGTGCCTGGTTTTAATTTTTAAGACTTTTTCTAGATGCATGTGTTTGGAAACTTTTGGTGTCAGTTATAAAATCTACAGCGAAAAGCACACTCACACTAGCGTGCACGCACACATACTCTTGGGCAGATATGTTTTTCCCCTGCTCTCTCACAAGACGAGGTATCTTGACATATCTATTTTGCAGCATATTGTTATCCAATTCTAGTGTTTGTATCAATATCTATGATTTATAAGCTTTGTAATGACCCAAAGAGCACAAACCACCTCTGATCTTGTACTCCAAAAGGACAAGTCGATGTTGCAAATGGAGCTCATGAAATAGTTATAAAGCCCAGTTCACTTTCTAAAGAACCATTACTGCTTCATACGCAGTACACCTTTATCATATTCATTCACGTCTATCATAGATCTCCCACCCTATGTGGGAATTTGTGAGGAATTACAATCTCTCCCACTCAAATCTTTGACGTCATCTTCAAGAGTCCACATGGAACTGAGTGACCAATACCACATGGTGTGACAAGATTGGCAGTGATACCATTTGTAATGATCCAAGGAAAAGCCCAATTCATATATAGATTTATACTCCAAAAGAACTAGTCAATATTGAATCCAAACTCTTTTATAATAATTATATAGCACAGTTGAACCTAAAAGGAAACAATGTGGGGCTTGATATGCAATGCACCTTTATCATATTAACTCACCTCTATCATTGATATCCACCCAATGCGTAAGTGGGACGTCAAAGATTGACCTCATCTACTGTGGGTTGAGATGAAAAGGAATTTGGATTGGCCTCTCTAAGCCTCATGAAGTTCACTGTTTTTCTGATTTTGGCTGCATCATATATTTTATAGTTGACTTGCAACTATGTGTCAAGACACGAACTTAGATCTGCTCTAGTCTCTGCACGCTTTGCAGGTCCTTTATACTGAGCCAAGTTATAAAATAATGTAATTAAAAGTGAGATATGATTTCCTTCTAATATTCTATTTCACTTATAAAAAAAATAAAAAATTCTAGTTCAGCTCTATATATGTTATCATTCCTGCCATTTCACTACACTTATAAATAGACGATTGACCTGCTGGTACTGATGGTAGGCTTAACCTTTACAGGTTCGTATTGCTCGCATTTTTAACACATATGGCCCTCGTATGTGTTTAGATGATGGACGTGTTGTTAGCAACTTCGTTGCTCAGGTTGTAAACTCAACTCATATCTTTTGGTCTTCTTACATGTTCATTAAAAAAAAGATACTAGAAATGGGAAAGTTCCGAAGAAGATTATTGTTGAATAGTTTTCTAACTATAATGGTTATCTTCTGTAGGCAATACGCAAACAGCCATTAACAGTATATGGGGATGGAAAGCAAACCCGAAGCTTCCAATATGTCTCTGATCTGGTAGGGAGCTTTATGTCTCATGTTATTTTACCATGAAATTTCCCTATCATCTGGGAGTTCACTGGTGCACTATCCCATATGCATATTGTGTTTTCTATATTCTCTTGCGGACTTGAAACTGTTGTATCGGGCCCATGGATGCAGCCTATATCCTATGCTGGCAAAAAGTTTTATTGATCACAAGCTAAATTCAAAAATGGTTTCAAAGTTTTCTTGAGAAATAATTTTTATCTTCATATTTGCATCAAATTGAAGTCTCAAAAGAGTTCAAGCTACGCTGCCCTGTGAAAAGTTTCTCTTTAATGTCAATTTCTAGAATCTTTCTAGTCTAGAGCAGAACTCTAGTCACTATTCATGGATCTTCAAAACTTTTTTGATGACAGGTCAATGGACTGGTAGCATTAATGGAAAGTGAACATGTGGGGCCTTTCAACCTGGGTAATCCAGGGGAGTTCACCATGCTGGAGCTTGCTGAGGTTCGTCTTCCTTCAAAACTTCCTATTATTTCTGAATAAAGCCTGCTTAGATCTCAGAAAATACTTAGATATGGTTTTTATGAATTATTCTTTTCTTGTCCTTCGGGGTTCCAACAGATGCATGTCATTTTTCTCTGAATGTGTGTGTTTGTACACGAGGGAGAGAGAGATTCTTAGTTTCCATTCATTCAATCTGACTACCTTCTCTAACTATACAGGTTGTCAAAGAAACAATAGATTCAAGTGCCACAATAGAATTCAGACCAAATACTGCTGATGATCCGCATAAGAGGAAACCGGATATTAGCAAAGCAAAGGAACTACTGAACTGGGAGCCAAAAATCTCACTTAGAGAGGGACTGCCTCTTATGGTGAGTAATTTCCAGAACCGCATTTTGAATGAAGATGAAGGAAAAGGGTTTAACTAGAGAAGATAGCAAAACAACAAAAAATAAATAGTAAAACTACAAAAAATAAAATAGCAAAACTATAATGTATAGTGTGCAAGTGTAAGTCTGTAACTTGTTCTTTTGTTTCGTTATTCTCATCCATAATTTTTAGTTACCTGGCAATTCTAGCGAAATACAACTGTTGTAGGAAGTTACACTAGTTCTTCTACATCTGTTGCTTGGTTAGCAAAAGAAACAACATTTTCTTGTAAGTTTTAGCTCCATTTTTATACCCCTTTTTCTGGCACTAAACTTTTCATAATGAAAGACCGTGATTTTGTGTTGGTTGTATTAGGCATAATGAGAAATTGAGTTTCTGTTGGAAATCTTTTGTTATGGTAAATTAAGGACTTGATGACGTGACGAGTCGTAGACCTTTACAACGAATCGGGCCGGTTGCTACTTGCAATTCTGAGTCCTGAAAATTTGGGGGCAGTCGAAGGCATGTGAAGCTCAACCTTTGAGTAGTGAATAATATAGCAAAGAGAGAGAGCCTTCGTGGGGTTTATGGCTATGTGATGGAAGCCTCACTCTCACTCAAGTGTTTAAGGCGTGTTTGGTGATTGAATCTAGGGTTACTTTAAGGCAACACCAAAGATCCGATTGGTATGATGGTAAAAATTAAAATTAACTCGGGCTAGCACTCAATTATCAAAAATTAAGATGATAAAGTATAAGCTTCACTTTTATTAAAGTTAGAATAATAATCAATTACAATACAAAACCGAAATAAATAGCATTAGGGTTCGGCCAGACCTCTCTCAATTATTCCCTACAAAGCCTTCTTTTGAAATTATAATCTCAAAACAAATCAAACTCCTAAGTTTAAGAAAACAATCTTATCAAATATCTAAAATAAAGGAAACAAACTCAAACAAATTAACAAATAGATAATCTCTCTAATTATTAACTCTTTTTCAGACTTTTTCCTTTGTAGTGAGAGAACGTCCACCTTCTCTCTAGAAAATCTATTTCCTCCGTGAGAGCTTTTGCTAGAGAGGAGGGTGGAGTTTTGTCTCTCACCCTTCTCTCCTTCTCCTTTTCCTTTCTGCATTGTGCATATACTTTCAAAGTAGTGTTTTTTCCTTCCTCTCTCCACCAGTTCGGGTTTACATAGATCTGCTGCTTTCCGGCTGCTTCCCGCTTACACGCGCCCCACCACCCAATCCTACAGCCCCCGATCTACTGGGACGGTGCGGATTCGTGCCAAAAAAGTCGGTGCATTGCCCTCATGTGCAGCTTGTTTCCACGCATGTTCCCCACGTGCCGCCGCACAACAACACTTCCGACGGCTACACGCACCATACCAGTAGCTTCGTTTCGCCGAGATCTTCCAGATCTGGGCCACCTTGTCTCCATCTCACCTGCGCGTGGCACCCCACGCACCATTACAGGAGCGTGGACTTTCAGACTTTCAACAAATTTGTCTACTTGATGCCGATTTTTCCGCTATGTTACTGCTTTCCCTAAACCGTGATATTGAAGAAGCGTCTGAGGACCTCTCCAAAAATTATCTCAGGACAACAAGTAACAGTACACCCTCCACTCACATCGCTTTTAGCAGTGGATCTCTTGTTCGCAATTCATTGCGAACAGCTTATTTCCATCTCTTAAGACGGCGTCCTCTTTATAGGACTTGGGTGTCGACCAAGATATTGGTCTTAAAAACCCTTTTTTTTTTCTTTTTTTTTCCACCACTTTGTACTGTTGTTATTGTTTTGGAGTATTTGTTGGGGAACCTCATCCCTTCCTCTTGTATCATCTTTCTTAGTGAAATATATATATGCTTGCTTAGAAAGAAAAAAAGAAAAAAAGAAGAGATAATCTCTCTAATTTGAAGGAGATATTTGGCCAACCCTTTAGCAACTTCCTAATTCCCTAAAATCAAGGGTTTGCCTCCTCCCCTAAGTTCAAAGGATTTGTCAACCAACCCCTAAAATCAAGGAATTGGCTAACAACTTGATCCTCCTCTAGTTGACATTGTGTTGGGCGCTCAATGACCCATCACCCGAGCTATGCATGCACCCTAATGCCACCCTCCTAACCTCGGCACACCTAGCCCTCCTAGTGACATTACGAATGGTCCTTCTTAGATCTCCATCACTATGCTAGTGTACAAAATGGTAGAGTCACTAACATAGAATTAGTATCGTTTGTTTTCACAAAACTTCTCAACTTATTTTATCTCATCTAATCATTACAACTTTTTCAAATTTTCACATAAAATAAAATGAAAATTCAACTTTTTCTAATCCAACTTTTTCAAATTCCCAAACACAATAAAATAAAAATTCAACTTTTTCTAATTCCTAACAAAAATAATATTAAAAATATATGTTCTAATAATATTTTTTTTAATTTTCATCTCATCTCAATTTTCAATTTTTAATTTTCATCTCCCTGGTACCCAGTTGAGCACAACTTTTTTGTTGGGATGCTCTTGGGTTTGCTGAGGGTAGACATGAGCCTCCACAATACGATAAAGAATGATGCTTCTTTTTTTTTTTTTTTAAATCATCCTTCATATTTTTATCTCTTTTTTATATCGAATTAAATGATTAGACGATGATGAAAAGATAATAGTTAAAATAATGAGGAATATCATTTTTCTTTTGTAGAAATGATGTAAAAGCTATAGAAAGAAAAAGAAAGGTAAAGAAAGAATGTCGATTGTTATGCCGAAGTGAAAGGTGGTAGATGGGCTCTAGATAGAGACCTCATCCCTTGTCCTCTTGTTACCGTCCAGAGTGATAATGTAAAGTCTGCATTCCAAGATACGTAAGCACGAAGGCAATACAAAAGTATTACCTTTAGGGTTGACGTTCTATTCATGTACATGCTAGATCATCACTCTCTTGCAACTTGCTTGGAATACGGAACCTTGATTCTCCAAAGCTTTTCCCTACCCAAATCAAAGAAATTTTATTGTTTGTTTCTTTATTTGCTTTTCAAACTTTTTTTATTAGTATACATAGAGCAAGATACTTTCCCTTGGGAGACCTTCCTCTTACCTTATAATCTCCTAATAATTTTTGTCCGGATTATAAGGCCGAGAGAGATAGATATAGGGTAAGATCTCTACAAATTGTATTGACTATTTAATGTTGTTCGAATGTCTTATATAGACACAACAATAAAAAATAGAAAAACTCTATGTACAGTCACTTTTGCATACTCCATGCAAATTTCAATACTAACATGATTGGCTACGTCATTTTTTTTTAATATAAAATAATTGTTTTGACCAATCACATCAATTTAGTACACAAAAAATACACAAAAGTGACTGTACGTAGCAGAATTCTTTTGAGACACTTAAGAGTAAAAATCTAGGTCCATCTATCTTGGCAACTTTTTTCTATAACTCATAAATCTAAGATTTCCAATCGCTGAAGGTCACGTATTCATCTGTAGAAATTGATCTATAAGAGCTAAATACATTGGACCCTAAAATGACAGGTTGCTTCCCAAAAGATCAGTTAAAGAGATATTTTGGGAGATTGATTAGAAACCAATAAACACAATTGGGACAATGACTAACAAAAGAAACAAAGAAAGGGATGAGTAGAAGAAGAATATGGAAAAGGGAAAAGGAAGCAAATTTGTGGATGAACATGTACACCTCAGGGTCCCCAATTATATTCTTCCACTATCAAAAGCTCCACTCTTTTTAATGTATATATTGACAAGTAAGATGGGTTGTGAGAGTGGGTCTGGTCAATGAATAGGGAAAAATATGGAATCGTTCGAGGTTGGCATTCTTTAATTGGTGGGAGAGGGCCGGGGCTGTGTGATTAAATGCGAAGGAAGAAAGTGAAAAGAAAGAGAAGCAAGAAAGAAATAGAAGCATCTGATTCTATAAAGTTGAATGGATGGGTAGAGAGAGAAAGAAAGTGGCTTTGCGTCTCATCTATCCTCATCATGAAGATATATTCCAGTTGATTTATCAATTGGCAGTGGCAGCATTTATTCCATTAGAATCCAAATTATGCTGGCACCATGATTAATCTCTCTCACCCCGTTTGAATATTGTGTTGAGTTGACTTGAATTAAATTCTTTATAAATAATAGTGAGTTAAAATGATACAGTAAATTTTGTAAGAGTTATTTAAGATAAGTTTATATGTGTTTAAATATTAAGATAATTTTAGATATATTATGAGAAGTTAAAAAATATTATGGATTCCACATATAAAAATGTGTTAAATTGAAAAAAATTATGAATCTTACATGTAAAAAGGTTTTGAATTGAGATAAATTTAGTGATTTAAAAGTTAAATTTTTAGATACTAGACTCAACTTAAAATTAGACTAAACTAAATTGATTTCAATTCAGTCTAACTTCCAAAAGAGCAGATGATATCCCATATTTTATTTGAAAACGGTCACTTATAATGAATGAATACCGTGATAATAAGCTCAAGCACTTCTAGAGTTACAATTTTTCTTAGAAAATCCCGAAGCAAGGTGCAAACATTCTTCATCTAGTACTATAGAACCTAACTTATAAGCCGATCCAAAATGCAAGTAACTTCAAAAGAAAAACTCGAAATCATTCAAACCAACGTAACTTATACCTTTGATAAGCCTGCATATTAATGATCGCATGTGTAGGAAAAATAAAAGGAAGGATAGTATATATACACACATACATATATATATATAAACATATATACTTTTTCGTCTCTCATGATTTTGATTTGAATAATGCTATATACTACACGCTCATCTTATTTTGATTATATTAAGTAATATGTAGAATATTTATCATCATTAAATGATAAAGAAGTATGTAATAAATAATTATTTAATGATGATAAATGTGTCACATCATACTTTATAAGATAGTAGTATGGTATATAGAATTTTCCTATTTATTTTGTCATCCAATAAAAGATAGAACTTAAATTGTTTATGCAAAAAAAACACATGAACATTATTGCTCAGTATTTAATAAGCATACCACAGTAACAAAAGAAGAAGTTGTTTGCTGGTTGAATAGCCGTTGCTGTGTCTCATCTGACACTTCTGTCTTTGTTCAAACATTAAGGCTCCGTTTCTTTACGCAAAATCCCTATCTCATCTCATCTCATTTCATCTCAATCATTACAACTTTTTCAAATTCCTATACAAAAATATAATAAACAATTCAACTTTTTTAAATTTCAACATAAAAATAATACTAAAAAATATATTCTATTAATATTTTATTCAACTACTATTCAAAACACCTAATCTCATCTTATCTCATCTGTGTATCCAAGCGGGGCCTAAATTTTATACAGTTTCCGGTGAGTTTTTAAGAACTAAATATTAATTTGTAGGGCATGCCCAACTGGTCAACAGAGCATACGTACTGTAACTGACAGTATTCAGTTGTATATAAATATTTTTCATGTTTTAAAACCAGAAAACTTCAACAAAAAAAAAAAAAAAAAAAAGTTAAAGGCTTTGAACTTTATTATTTTAAATTTTGTAAGCAGGCAAAATCACCACATGGAGATGTTATGAGCGAAAAAATTTATTCATTATCTGTTTTTTTATCATTTTCTTATCATTTTATAATGTGATATTAAATAATAAATTTATAAATAAAATATAATAAATAATTTTTAATAATTTAATATCACATCATAAAATAATGAAAGTATAATAAAAATTGAGATGATAGGTAACCTTTTAAACACATTCAAACCAAGGCTGCTGTACGACCCGAGCACATTCACGGGAAGGCTGGATATATATATATATATATATATATATATATATAGAGATCAAGATATGCATTAATTTGCCTTAGTTTTGCACATCTGCTCTACCTGAGCCCCGCTGAAACCAAACCTCAGAGTGAATATTGCGCTTGAAAAGAGATCATCAATCCATTTCTTAAGAATATGGAACACCAACACACTTTTCTATTAATTAAACAAGCCCAACATCAGCATCTGACTAAAAATCCAAGAATTATACTGCATTTATGCCATAAGGCAATATATATATATATATATTTATATATATAATGGTTCTCAACTGTAGTAGAACATTCATTAGTGTTGGATTTATAAAGCCAATTACAAAGAGAGAGCTCGTAAACCGATATAATTTGACATGATATGAAAAAGTAATCATTTACTTAAATCTTATCATGTCAACTATATGAATAATGACTTACTAATATAAATTTTTTCGGAAATTAAAAAATGTTCATATATATTATAAACTTTTTTAAGAGCTTTCTGTCTGCCTCTCTCCCCTCTCTAGAGTTCTTAAAAGCAGAACCAACTTGTTTTTGGATGAATAGAGTTTCTCTTTCTCAAATCATATATGCAGATTCTGTAAACCACTAGTTCTTCTACGGCCTCTACACGATTATCGTTATCCAAAGATAAAGATGAAAGGCATAGACATCTTCTGCGCATCCCAAGCCTCAACAGCCATATGTCTGAGCATGGAACAAGCTTCCTGCAGCTCCTCTTCCTCCACCATTCAACTCGGCGGCCGAGCCATCGACCGCCACAACCCCATCATTAGAGATTCAAGAAGATCAAGCCCCAAACCTCTCTCCACTGCTCCTTGCTCTTCTCACCCGCCCATCAATCCCAAACCTTACCAGAAGTCCAAGAAAAGCTCTTCTTCTTCTTCAAAGCCCAGCAGCCACCACAAGAAAAGCTCTACCACTAAGACAATTGGTACTGATCAAAAGAATAAAAGTGTGGCTACGCCAGCTGAGGATCAAATCATCAACAAGAATTCTTCTCAGCCAACTGATATTATAAGGAAGATTTGGGCTAAACAGGACGATTTAATCACTACTCCTGCTTCGTCTAGATATTTATTGAGCGACACTGCTTACTTCGATGGGTTGTCGGATTACGACCCGGTTTTGGCCTTAGCTCCGGTCGATGATGAGAAAAATGAGAAGAAGATCATTCAATCTACAAAAGAAGATGAATCTGCTGCTTCAAAACCCTCTTCGTCGTCTTCCTCAAAATCTCCTTCCTCTGACCAGGTTCGTTTGCAGTCTCTCTTTCAGTTGGAAAGGCTAGCCTTTTAGTATGATCAGCAATTTTCTTGAAGCTTTTGTTTTCCTTAGATGTACTTCACAAGAAACCAGATTAATAAGGAAAAAAGATAAAGGGAAAAGAAGAAAAACTATGAACTTTTGCTTGTGGGGTTGTTTCTTTAATGCATTCCAAGGTAAACCAGAATCAACACAACCAACGATGTAGGTTTTTATTTGATACATGTTTTTAGTTCTTAAAGTACTTCAGATGATGAAAATGCTCAAGTACTGGACTATTTGTCAAATTCTTGAGACCAAGTTGACATGCCGCTGGAAAATACAAGCCAGTTTTATGTGGAACCTGTTATGTTTTATGTATAGGCGGTGATGATTATGATGATTAGGATGATAATATAGCTTTTAGTGTTGTTGGTGACATTAATGAAATCGCTCGCAGGTTGTGGTCCTGAGGGTGTCACTGCACTGCAAAGGCTGTGAAGGAAAATTGAGGAAACATCTATCTAGAATGGAAGGTATGCGTATGATTTTGTGCCCGTTACTTCTTTGTTTATTTAAAAATAAAAACTGAATCAGATACTGAGCGATTATAAACTGATGTGATTTTACGTGATTCAATCTATTTTATATTAAAAATAATTTTATAATTTGAAGTACTACGTGTCAGTTTATAAATTTATTTTTATTTAATTTTTTTGTAATTAAAATATTTTAAAAAAAAATAAAAACATCAATTTAACAATTATTACTACACCTGTTGTTCTTTCTTTGTCACATTACCAGCTCTCGAGTTGGGGAGAATTCGCTGCAACTATAATTTAGAGCAATATAGGAACTTTTACAGTGTTAAATATTGTCTACTGTTAACATTTATTATATGAGTGAGCAGGAGTGACGTCCTTCAACATAGACTTCAAAGCAAAAAAGGTAACAATCATGGGAGATGTGACCCCGTTGGGCGTCCTGGCAAGCGTCGCAAAGGTGAAACATGCACAGTTTTGGCCTGCTACAGTTTCATCAGCTCCTGCAAATGGGTCTAGTCATGTAGAAATCAAAAAGTAAATGGTACGTTAAAAATGAGAAGATTCGGAAATTATGCCATGGGTTGTGGGAGCATCAAATGTTTGATTTTAGTGTAAATCACAGACAGGATTAGCACGGATAGCACCGTAGCAGAAATAGAATCTGTGCCACTTGGTAGAAAGTAAAAGAAATTAAAAGCAAATTAAGAAGTGGCTTCTGGGTCCTCCTCATCTTTTCCAGTTATGCCGAGTGCCTGTAAGATATTCTACTTTCTGTTTGTATAAAAATGGGAGTTGTCTTTAAGAGCATTAATATTGGTCTAGCAGAAGTCATGTTTAAAATTTAGCTAAAAGTGCATTTTTTGCATAATCAAAATAATCATATAATTAATTTTTTTCATATTTTACAACTACATTAACCATATATTAATTAATTATTTAATTTTTTCTTAAATTATTATTTTCCAACTATTATTTTTCAGTGCTTAGAACCTGCCCAAAGCAGCCACACGCTAATGAAAGGGAGAAAAACAAGGATCCCAAACATGTGAAGGAACCTTAAAAAGACACAACAAACTAACATTGTGTTGATGAGAACAGGAGCCATGAACAAAAACACTGGGCATTCAACATCCAGCAAAACAAAACCAGGAGCCATGCACAAAAACAGAACTTAATATAGCCAACTACACAAATCAGAACTAATTGATATAGCCATGACGAAAAATCAACACAAGTATAGTACTCATGCACAAAATCATAACTTAATCTGGAAAAATCTGGCCATACACAAAATCAAACACAAGTTCCTGTTTGGAAAATAAATCCAAACCATACACCCAACAGCCCCACAATCCAAATACAAAACATCTTGGAAATTAAATCCAACCCACCAGTCCACAAAAGAATTTCCAAACTTAACAAACAGCTTGCAATGATTCTACTGGCAATATTACCCACAATTCCAAAAGTTTACAACCAGCCCACACTAAAATTCCGTCCATTTCTAGCATGCTATTGTTGAAATCGGATCACAATTCCAAAAGAATATCATTCATTAAAAAAAAAAAAAAATCAGATCTACTTGCTGGTTGCTGCCCAGCCACATGCTAGCCACATTAACATGTGGCTAGCAGCCACTAAAATAGTACATATATTGTCTTGCTCCGTCGCACCACTCGGGGTGCAATGATTCTACCTATGCTAAAAAAGCACAAAATTTATTTGTGTATTCTGGATCATGGACCAACAATTGATCAATGACCCCACAGAACGGTTCACATGGTTTGGTTTTTTATACTCGAGATAAAAATTTGAAATCCGTCTCACATTTGAGTGGATTTTTTATCAGTATTCTGTATGACATCAATGCTAATATTGAGCCAAGCGGAGACTACAAGGAGGTTATCCTCCTCTACAGTAAAAGATGCACGTCTTTGAACTTTTTTTTTACGGTGGCCTCTTTTCACCGTCAAGGGAGTTGCTTGAACTACAACATTAAAATGTTGCGTGTGCGTTCGGGTGCTATTACAACCTTCTCTTCCACTTTGTAAGAGAGTTGTGAAGGAGTCCTCATCGAATGGTATGTCCTACTTTAAGAAATTGTAATTTTCAAGGAGTCGGACAACTTGAATATCAATTGGACAGCTACATATAAAATTGTCCAGCCTCCAGCCGTGAGCATATAGTAATCGTAATAAAACTGTCTAGCTAGAGAGTGAGAAATGAGGAGTCACTACAACATAATTTGCCTTTTGTGACAGAGAAAACCGTCACAAAAAATCAAAGAAACGTCACTAAAGACATTTGGTGACGGTGTGAAACCGTCACCACGACTGTCACCAAATGTGCGTCACAGAATACATTTAGTGACACTTTACTATTGAACCGTCACTAAAAATACTTTTAGTGACGGTTGGAGTTGTTCCGTTCGGAGTGACGTTCGAACGTTATATTTTTTTGTGACGCTTGAAAACTGTCACAGAAAGTAACGTTTGGATGTAAATTTTTAAGTCCGAATGCCAACCCGAGCAATTTACGTTCAAATGTCATAAGTTGACGTTCGTTGATTGATTATAGTTCGAACATATAATATTTGCGTTCGGACATTTATACTTTCGAACGCATTAAACGTTCTAATTTATGTTCGAACGTTTTGGGAACACAATCCGAACGTAACGATGATAACGTTTGGACGTGTGTTCGAACGTTAATAGTCAAATTGTGTATTTACGTTCGAACGTATGTTCGAACGTGAAATCTTGTTGGAACTTTTTTTTTAACATTCGAACGTACAGATCAGAAATACACTAAATTCATAAAATTAAGAAATTAAAAAATATACTAATTGTATCATATTACACACCATAAAAGTTACTACAACTAACAATGTCTTAAAAAGTTCTAAAATTAGATAATAAAAGTTGTATACACAAATTAAAGTGAGAATTCATTTCTTCTTTCCTCGCCCACCCCTCTTCTGTTGCAATGACATAACACGCTCCATTTGCACCATCATCTCCCGCTACACTTGTTGTTGGACTTCATTGCGCATTCTTTCTTCCTGATCTTTCTGTTGGTCCTGCAAACACGTCTCTAAATGAGATTGTCACTCTAAGAAGAACTCCAACTCTTACCGCCTCAACCTCATATACTCATTCTCGCGTCGTGCGCCTTCCAAATCTTTGGTAAGATTATTAATTTGTGAAGTCGAAGAGGATGAGGAGGATGAACCAGAATGCTTGAAAGATCGTCCCAAATCTCTTGTCATACTAGAGTTGGGCCCGAGCACTTGCATGAATATGTCTATGTCACTCGGAGAGGATTCTCCAGAAATTGACTGTATCTCCATCATTTTTTCCTGTCATGCCAAAGAAAACACACAATAAGTAACGTATTAAAAGAAATAAAAAATAAATTTTTCACATGTTACATAATTTATTTAACAAAAATAACAACGCTTACATAATTATCTGCAGCGACAGGATCCATCCACTCACTACTCTCATTAGTGTGAGCAGTAGCGTAGACATGAATGAGGGAAAAGTTTTCTGGATCATCACGTTTCTAACAAAGCCACAATAGCAATTTTAAAAAGATAATATTAGTACTTAAATAAAAATAGTTAAATAAATAAATATATTCTATAATATTATTAATTACCATTTTCTCAGCAAGACGGTGGAATGATCTTGAACAAGCACGATGGTGGACAGTCAAAGCGGATCTATTATTAGCATTCGTAGAACTTAAATGCTACAAAATTAATTAAGAATGTTAATTGATATATATATACATAAAATATATAGCCCAAATATATATATGTAAATAATCATTAGATATTATTAATCTATAATACGTGATAATCTGAAGTTGCGAAAAGATCACAACACTTTCTCCAATCGTCTAACTTCATCTGCTGGAAAGGGGATTGCGCAGCCTCTTCATCCGTCTCAAACTTCTTGAAGTGGTCATGACATCGTTCCTTGTCACGTCGGAATACTGTAGCCATCAACCCATTCAATCCTCGCTACGGCCAAAATCGAGTTCGAATTCATCCTAATAAGCAAATTATGTCAAAAATATAATATACTAATATAGTATACAACAAATGTACTCTCAACGAAGACTCACCAGCACACGGCTCCGAATGTGTTCGTTAATCTCAAGCAAAACATCTCGCCATGATCGCACATAAAATGGAGCCTAAGCTCGGACAACTGTACCAATATATGAGGAAAACACTGCTGCACTATCATCCACGCCTCCAATGGAATTATCAGGAATGTTGACCTTGAGCTTTCCATGCCTTCGGCATTTCTCAAGAGAAATGCCACGTGTATAACCACGACCGTGACGAGCGGATGCATCAACTATTAGATATAATATAATATTATCTATATAATTATTGAGATAAAAGTATTGATATATAATTAACTATGTTGTTATTTTCTTACTGGCAGGTGTCGACTGATTGTCGTTCTCTTGTATCTGCACTTGATCTTCAGGAGGGAAACACTCGGGTGGGGAGTCCTCAATAGGTTCGGGACTTGGACTAGGCGGAGGGGGTAAATTTCTTCGTTGTCGTTTTGGCGGCATCCTTGAGGCATGATTAATATGATAAAGAAAATTAATTAGAAAAAATTATTGAAAAGTTAAATATTTTATAGTTACATATATGAATAGAATATTTAATACTTTTATTCTTCATCTTCGGATGTATTTTCCATGCTTGTTTCAGAATCTCCCTCAATAGCATCTTCGTCGTCGTCATCAACCTCTTCTTCGTCCTCCTTATCCACTTCCTCCCCGGATTCTGCTTCATCTTCTTCTTCTGACTCTTCTCCTTCTTCTTCTTCACTAACTTGAATTGAATGATCATTTAATACGGACGGGTCAAGAAGGACGGGTGAGACGTCATCTCTACACAAGGGGAGCAACTCGAGTGCACCGAGGTCAACGAACAAGTTAATACCCTCTCCATCTTCTTGGTAGGCCTCTACTATCGGAGAGTCATCTTCATCTCTACTATTCTCGTAATCCGCACTCGTTCCTGCTTCATAAATATTTCGAGGAACGAATTTCTGTACTACTCGCCAAGTTATCTCTCCGCTATCTTCATCAACACTTTTCATTGGATCAATCAAGTAATAGACTTGGGTAGCTTGACAAGCCAATACGAATGGATCATCTTCGTACCATTTAGATGCCGTATTAACACTCATAAAGTTATTATCCCTATGTATCGACATCCGACCACCGCCTAAGTCCCACCAATCACACTTAAAGACATATGTTACAGACCCACCCAGATATTTCAATCCGATAATATCACGTATGACACCATAATAATCAATATCTTCTGTTCCATGACTTCCCTCGACCAACACACCACAGTTTTGAGTCTTTCTATTACGTTCACAGTCCAGAGTATAGAATCTATAACCTCGAACCGTACATGCAGTGTATCGAAGTGCTCTATTAGAGGGACAACGGGCCAATGCATATAATTCAGAAGAAACTGATCCGGGATCATGAGCACATTGTTCCAAAATCTATCAATTTCAATAATATATATGTATTAAAAGTAACCCAGAATTAAAACATTATAAATCAGATAATCACAATGTAGTTTTAGTTCATACATATTGTTCAAACCATTCGGGAAATTCTTCCTCGTGTCTTGCCTCTATATTATCTACGCATTCCATCTTAAGTTTATCCATGTGATCACTGTATATATGTGCAGAAGAAAATAATATTTTCAGCGCAAAAGTTATAATTAAACGAAATTTGACTATAATTTCTCAAAGAATGCAACAACATACCTGAGATAGCAATCAATCTCTCAGCAATTATTTAACACGTACCAAAGAACTTTAGCCAACTCTCTATCAATTAAATCGTAACCCGTTTGTGCACCCAAGGGTCGTACATTCTGGAAAAACACTGATAACTCACGAGGAGGCGGAGCCTCAAGATCAGCATTTTGCTCTTGACGATTAAATCTTGTCTCAACACCACAAAGATATAGAGAGCAAAACGTTAACCATTCATCATGTATATAGGCCTTAGCTATTGAGCCCTCAGCTCTAGCATTATTCCCAACAGTGCGCTTTAAACGACCCAAATATCTTTCAACTGGATACATCCAACGGAACTGCACCAAACCACC
This sequence comes from Pterocarya stenoptera, assembly GCA_003123785.1. Lineage (NCBI taxonomy): Eukaryota > Viridiplantae > Streptophyta > Magnoliopsida > Fagales > Juglandaceae > Pterocarya > Pterocarya stenoptera. The sequence continues at coordinate 28 of QEOT01122358.1, read as the reverse complement.
CAATAATGCCTCCCGGGGTAAGTGTATT
>QEOT01122357.1:0-26138 GCA_003123785.1 Pterocarya stenoptera | reverse complement strand
TCTTGGTTTTGACGGCTTGTTTAGTAGGTTTAGATGCTCAATCCAAGCGTATCTTCTACACTGAGAGAAAAGCTACTTTCAAAGATTTGGATGCTCTCATGTAATAATCTCTGATCTCTTTCTCTTAATTCTCCATCTCTAGGTTCTGCATGCCTTGCTAAAAACTGGTAATTAATTCCTATGCACTTTTTATGTTCTTTAATTTGATCAAAAGGGTTTTAGTGTATGTGGAATCTGTGGCTGCTTGCTATAATCTGCTTCACCTATGCAAACGTTCAATCTCAACGTGGTTTGAAGGATACTCGAAATGGTCTCTATGCCTATGTTGGTCTATTCTGCTGGTGGATCAGGTATATTTGTTTATTGAGAAATGTTTTAGCTACAAAGAGATCTCTCATATAATAGTAAATTCACAAATTGACATGACTTAATGTGGTATGTTAGATTGTAAATTTACTTTTATTGTAAAGTAGATCATGTAACAATTCATATAAAATCATGTCAATTTGTAGATTTATCTTTTTTTCTTATATTGATATAATGTGTCAACTACGACATGCACACTATATTAAGACATCTATATAATATATATATAAATTAATATACCCATCAACCACTATTCACTACGCCACACCCCACTCTCTATGTGACAAATCGGGTTCACTAACAAGTGAACTGGTTCTTAACCCAACCCTTCCATCTCAGTCCCGCCCTGAAGGAAGCACGATGTGTGAGAGAGAGAGAGAGAGAGAGAGAGGTCGAAGGTACTGATGGGTCTGATAGAATTACAAAAATATAAAAAATAAAAAATAAAAGCTATCAGGTGTGAGGTGTAGGGGGTGGCTAATGTATAGCAAAACCATATATATATAAATAAATAAACATATATATATATATGCTATCCATGCCTAGCCTATTTTGTAATATTGGCTAATTAATGGACTATGAAGAAGTCTTGGACTCTTGACTATCCGTACAGTGTTTTCATGGTTGAGCTATATATATATAATATAAACGAGTCATAATTTTCTTATGATTAAGTATTTAACTTGGTTAATTATTCATCATAATGATCTTAGGAAAGATTGCGTCATGCGCCCAAACTAATGGATCGATATATAACTTGAAAACTCAACTAAAAATTAAATCATGTGGTTATGAGGTACCGGTTATATATCATGCATGATTATTATAATTAACTAATTAAAGAAGAGAACTACAATCATGTGCATGATTATCATGATTATTGATCATAAAACCATTTCTGGGCTTTCGGTGATCGATCTAACTAGGAAGTAATATAATTAATTTCACATCAACGTTCAGTTTATTTTATTTTATTTTTAAATAGGTCTTTTTATATCATCAATTTCCGATGAAATTGATTGTGGAGCCCCTTTCTGTCATAGTCCTAATTCCGATTAGGTGACATCCCTGGCCTTGTAAATTAATCCCTGGACGGATTAATTTATTAATCCATAAAGCAGGCCATGTTCCCATGCATATATGCACGTTTGTAAGCTAGGTCGGATCATGCTCGTGATGCATGATATCATGTAATTTGTCAATTCGCTGTCATGTACGGTACGTATATAGGCAGATCAATCATATTATGAAAAGTCAATCGAATTCATGATTAAGATTTTTTATCCCCTTTACTGCATGCATGCAGTTGAACTAATTATATATATTTGAAGGTTAATTAGAATTAATATTCATTAAACCGATATTAATTATGATCTTGGTGATATATATATATATGAGATCGATCGAAGCAGTTTAAATGGTATTTATATAATTATTTAGGGAACTTAATTTATTAATTAATGTGCGTTGCTAATTAATTATATTGCATGATCATGTGTTGATAAATATTATTAATTAATTATATATGTAGGTGGCAGCTTACATTACATTTGGGGCGAACTCAGCTGCACTTCAGAGCTCAGTTTTTGCAGTGACTGGTGAAAAAGATTTTCAATGGATGAAGCTTTGCAACAGATATAGCAGATTCTGTATCCAAATTGGTGGGGGTTTGCTCAGTGGCTTTGTGGCATCTCTGCTAATGGCCCTCCTATCGTCCATCTCCGCCTTTGATCTGTTTAGGCACTATTCACCAAAACGATTCCTGTTCTTAAAGTCTGCATGATAATATAAATATATATATATATATATCGTATATGCATGCCATCTGAATTTCAATCTGCCCCTATATAATATGATTCAACTTTATTTGTATTTTATTGTACAATATCGAATGTGAATGCACCCTTATTAATTATGATAGCTACGTACGTAGTCATGATGCATGGTGGTTATGGACTTACTAAATAGAGATCAGACTCAAATATTTATAATGATCATCGCAAGATTAATACACAAGATAAATCATAAAACATTGCTTATAATTAGGGGTGTAAATGGACCGACCGGACCGAGTGAACCGGACCGAACCGAATGTCCCATAGTCGGTTTTGGTCTAATGAATAGGGGCATTTCGGTCTTCGTTCCGGTCCCGGGGTAGGAATTTTCTGGACCGACCTAACCTAAATATTTTTATTTTATAAATATATTATTTTATATAATAATTGTATAATAAATTATGTAATTTTTATCTAACCTATCCCCATTTACAATATAAAATTATAACAAATTCACATTCTCTAAGTTAGTAACAAAGTAACAATTAACATTATCAATATAATTATATAATTTTAAATTGATAACTAAACTAAATCACTATAACTATAGTCTATAATTATAAAGAAATCACTAAGTCTATAAGACTATAAGTTTATAACTAATACTAATATATAACTATACTAATAGTATAATATTAATACTATTATATAGTGTAATATATTTATATATAGCTTTACTAAATCACTATATACTATATTACTAATCACTATATCATTATAATATATACACACACTATAAGTCTATATGTAGTAGTAATAGTAACACTATAATAGTATAATATATAGTATATATATATATAAATATATTATAAGAGTTATAGGATTATAACATAATATATGTATAATAGTATAGTATTAATATCATTATAAATTATAACTATATATACCTAATAGGCTAATAAAATGATTTTAAAAAAAAAAAAGTCAGACCGAATGGACCAGACTTGACCGAATAGGTGCTCGGTCCGGTCTGGTCCGAAAAAATGATGAACCGAAAAATTCGATCCATGACCGGACCGACCAATTTACACCCCCTAGTTATAATTATTAATTGCCAAACGACTGGTAGCTAGCTAGGGAATTAAGCTGCCGACAAATTTTGCCATCTTGAAGAGTTGAACGCTTATTTTCGCCGATTAATTAACTTAGCGCGCGGCCATTTCAGTCTACTCCAAACATTAATTAACAATATCTCGCCCTCATGATACAATATTAATGTATTTATTATTAATTACCATGTATTCTATAGCCTGTCCTCATGCACCTGATTGATCATGCAGTTGCATATGCATGCTATAGGTAGTAGTTCGTAATATTGAGGATCGTAATAATTATATATATATACAAACTCCAAATATATAAGCTTTGCACATGCATTTTATAAAAAAGTAGATTTTACTATAAAAAAATGTAAAAAAATCATTTTTTTCAATAAGATTTATTTTTTATATAAAAATTTACATGAGACTTATTTATTTCAAATTTATGTATTATTTGGGGTGAGGACATAAAAGCTTCTCATCTCATCCACCATTAATGACTCGGTACGTACGTAGGACCCACATTCAGCCTATGCATCTGTCAAGAGTATTTTAACTATTTTCAAATATTTTTATTATTATTTTTTACTTTATTATTACTTTTTATCTATTTTTTTTATTATTCATTAATTTTTATTTATTTTTTACTACTATTCAATATTCTATTATTATTTTTTTATAAATATTTTCAAATACTTTCACTATTCAAACGAAGGAAGTCCTTCCTCCTCCTTAACAATACATTCCAAATCATGCCTATCTCCCTGTGTTGATTAAGGCAATGTACCGCTTCAGATCAAACCTTATCAAAACCAATGTACTCGACCCTAGAGCATAAATATAGTTAATTAATTAAGCACCCCCCATTACTATATATATGCATGGTACGTACGTTATAGGTTTTCAGTTATAGTCATTATATTGTTTTAGGATTTTATGTGGACTTCGTGAAAATCTTAGATTTTCACTATGAACCAAGGGAGAGAGTAGAGATTAAAAATAAAATAAAGATAAAAAGAGCAGGATATGTTGAAAGGTCCCTTGTGTTTCGAGAGTAGTACTGTCTATGTTTGGTGGCAAACAAAAGGCCCGGCAACAACCAGTTGATCACATACAAAATGACACGTATGTCGGCAAGAGTAAACTGAAGTGTCCCCTCTCTGATCCGTAAAGTGGGGAATGGAGATAAACTCATCCACGTCATCTTTAAAGAAAGTTTTGCTATTGTGATCCCACATCATCGTGACACCGCATCATATTTATTTTTATTTTTAAAATTTTTTTAATTTTTTTCTTCTCAAATTGTTAATTAATTTCTCCTATTCATCATTTACATTCTACATATTTAGTAAGAAAACAAAAAATTGTGAGCAGAATTTTTCAAAGCATGCTGTAGGCCGGGGACGAGAGCTTTTGGCAAATCTACCTAAGAAAAACAAGATGAGAGATTAGTAGTACTATATTTCCCACAGTCCGTACTACTAATTAAAATTGTACAAAAGACTTACAGGTCTATTTATTGACATAACAAAATATTATTAACATAAAAGTTTCTAGTTTTTTTTTTTTTTTTTTTAATGACAAGATAGCTATATTGTATTAAACTAAACAAATTAAGAGAACCATTGGTTGATCGTAAATCTAAAAGACGTGGAGTATACTAATAATGGGTATACTTCCAAATAGACATTTTGAAGTCGCCCATTGCACTATATTATACACACATTAATTGTGATTTCGATAAAGTTTTTTAATACACCAACTCTAAAAGGATAGTGGGAGTATTCTTATGTCTCTAACTATAGGTTCGATAATCCAATCAGTAGCTTTCTCATGAATTTCAATCAATTTAATAACAACTTTTGAATCACCACCAATAGATAATTTCTTTATCTGGTGTGCTCTAGCTTCTTCAATTCTTATGAACAAAGTTGTTGCTTCTCCTTGGTTGGCATTCTTGGAATTGATAAAGCTGGTTTTAATAAAAACCACCGAATCATTTGGTGTTTGCCCACTATAGCTGTAGTACTGCCCGTTTCCCGAACTACTACATCAAATGTTATAAAATAATGTATTGCAGGTATAGCCTTTTCATACACAGGATTACAAAGATGTTTATTGCCCCATGCATTACAATGGTCCCTGAAATTCTTGATAGTTTTTGTCACAAAAGTCTCAATTTTAGGAATACAGGATTCATGAACAACTTTGTTTCTAAGAAACCAGATGTTGTCCATTGAAATGATGGCACAAAATTGGAAGCTGTGTTTATGCAGATTTGGAATACCAATGTTTTGGGAGGAATTAACAAAGCAATCAATCCAGTTAACAATGCTTCTACTTGCAAAGAAGGAAATATCAAGGGGTCAAGGTGCTTGTCTCCATATTATTATAGAAAAGGTGCATTTTAGCAATAAGTGGTCAAGTGTTTCTTCCTCAAATTCACATATGGGACAGCAAGATTGATCATTTGTTAAGGGAATGAATCTTTTTAGCAAGACTCTTGTTGGGAGGATATTGTTCAAGATTTTCCAAGTAAATATCTTAAGTCTATTATGAATCTTGATTTCCCACACATTCTTCTAGGTTTTTAAACTGATATGTGACTGGTTGCTCTCTTTAGATATGTTAAGGGCAGCATGAGCAGATTTCATAGAGAAATTTCCTGAGGTGTGATTGGTCCAGATTATTCTATCCTCCTTGGAGTGGAAATCAAACTGAGCTAAAGGGATCTTGATGATCTCATTAACATTGTTTTGATTGAAAAAAGTATGAAGAAGCAATTCATTCCACCTTCTAGGTTCCTCTAGTGTGAGTTCAAAGACTTTAAGATTGGGATCTTTGAAGATAGTCTCATTTTGAGGGGTGGGAGTGAAGGAGTTAAGTTTGTAATATAGTTAACATGAAAGACATGATATTTAAATTTTTTATAATTATAATGAGTTCTGATTACATACCCAACTTATAAATGACAGAATTTAATAATTAGCTAGCGTGCTTCATGTAATACTAGTACTGTTTAGCGTTTTATATACTAAAGATAATATGAATTTGAGTATCAAGACACTCCTAATTAGGAATCTAAAAGCATCTTAAGCATGCCCCTTCCCGAGAGGAACAGATATATATGAATTCTAATTAAATATGCTCTCTATGATTCGGCCTTAAAAATCGTATATACTGTTGAGCTAGACAAACGAGTAGCTTTTTTATTATTTTGTTTTTAAGATGATTTTGTTCGCGTCGATATTATAGAATTTATCCTTTTATAATCCGAACTTAATTAACCTAACACGAATTGACACCCCATTAAATCTACAACACACAACTCATCTCGAAAGTCACTCTACAATCCACTTCTGTCAATGCAAGCATGCAAGTTTTCTTTGTTTTTTTGTTTTTTTGTCATAATCCATAGTAGCATGCGGCCAGCCAGCCTAAGTTTGGATTTGGATACACAAACCTCCTTATCTCATTTTATCTCATCATTATAATTTTTTCAAATTTTGATACAAAAATATAATAAAAAATTCAACTTTTTTAAATTTTAAAATAAAAATAATACTACAAAATTATATCTAACATTATTTTATTCAACTACTATTCAAAATATATCATCTTATCTCATTTGAACTGTCGATCCAAATCCAAATACCTAAGATCAAAAACTCTGAATACGTACAAATTAAGTATAGGTAGCATCGAATGAGAAATGTTTAATTACATAGAAATCTTACAGAAGAAAGTGTACACACTGAAATGTTTAATTGGATCCATTAAATTGTAAAACTCTTTTTAGTATAAAGTAGTACTAGATTTGACTTATTACATTAAGGCATGCACGCCAATGTGTATAAACTTTCTTGTATAAGATTAATTATGTGCAGATATTGTAACGCTTCTTGATTGAGTTGTGTGACTAAAGAAGAAATTTGCTATAGACAAATTAAAAGAGATTTCATAAAAGTAAATTTACAAATTGACGTAGTTTCATGTTAGATCTATTCTACGATAAAAATAATTTTACAATTTGATTAATCATATCAAGTGACATTAATTTATAAAATTATTTTTAATGTAATTATTTATTTCTTCGAAATAATAAGTTGACTTAGGTAAAGAATCGAACCAAACCTCGTTAGCTCATGCAACAATTCATCAATGAACCCAAGTCCACACAAAGGTAACAAGATTGATGGTGAAGAAGGCCAGTCTTGATTGGGCTAGCTAATTAGCTAATAAAGGTGAGCCCGGCCACCCCCACTTAAGTTTCGTTTCATCAGAATTGTCATAAACGTACGTGCTTAATTATTTGCACCAAATACTCGTAGAGAATGATCTATACGAGTCCCATATGTACAAGTCATAAAAGGCTGCGGCATCTTCCACTGTTTGTACTTTTTTTCTAACCGCCACGGCCCGCCCACAGTGTGATCATCTCAGATTCTCAGCTTGCACGGTCTTCTTTCTGCCGTAGCCGAAAACTTGGATGCCAAGTTTCAGCATCACGGAATTTGATCACGAGCTAATTTGAGCAGGAGGCTAGGCCCGTGTTTGCCTAGTCAAATCTACAAACTAATAACAAGCAATTGATATGCGATTTTGTCAAATCACGCATGCACGCACCTTGGCCACCAAGCTTTGTTACGCCCAAAGACATCCTCCAATGGCAATGACAGTTGGTTTTGATCATCAGGTAATTACCTTCGTACGGAGGGCTGGCTGTATGGCTGCATGTTGGCTAAGGTTGGAGATCACCCAGATATTCAAACTCTCTAAACGGTCAAATCTCAAATGGAACATAGATCGAGCTTTGTACATCAAGCTTTGTAAAAGTCCATGTCATCTGCGGAGTAGTACTATAACCTTGACAAAACTGCATGGTGGTAATATCAAGCGAACCTGTCAAATTTTTTTACCTTTCCCAAAATAAAGTTCGAAACTTCTAGTTAATCAGCATTAATACGCGGTATATAATACACTTTCATACTCGTCATTCTCCTAATTGACCACTGACCACTTCCCCCGGCCAGCAACTTCCCTCTTCACGTAACCTTGTATTCGTATATATTAACCTTTTAAATCATATATATATATATATATATATGTAAACTCCTCTATAAACCCTGCAAAAAAGAGTTCACCAATTTTAAACTTCGCTACGTACACACTATCATTTGAGAGAAATCTACCGCGTATCTGTGTTATTATAGCTTTGTAAACTCATACCACTCATACGATATTTCTGATCAGACATCATGGGCGTGAACAAGTGGTCTATGCTGACTCGCCTTAGGAGGGCAGTGAGGAAGGTGAGGTTTTTGTTGGATTTTAGTATCCGGTGGCAGCAGCTAGCTTCTATGATAGGCCGTGCTTCTCCAAACACTAACCACCGACTAAGTTTCAATGATCGGCCAGGCTTGAGAGCGTACACCGACGGTAGCTTTGAGTTAGATTCTGATCAGGATTCAGGGTCTTCAAGTAGGCCGGGGCTAGTGCTGCAGAAGATGGTGAGTAATTCTTCCGAAGATGATGTTGATAAGAGAGCTGAGATGTTTATTGCTGATTTCTATCACCAACTGCGGATAGAGAGGCAAATTTCGCTAGAACTTCAATATTGTCGAGGAAATAGCTTCAAGGCAATCTCTCCATGACAACTTTTTTCACCCTTGGTTCTGATTTTGTTTTCGTTTTGGTCCGAAGGAGGCATTGATTTTTATTAAAAGGTCTCAAAACAGTTATGGGGATTTTGATTTTGAAGAATCCTGCATGCAGCGTTTGGTGGTCAACATGATATAGGGGAAGGCACGAGATTAGAACTTCGAAACGTACGTCATCGACATGTTCGAGTTTGAATTCAAGTGTGGCCGCTGCATGCATGGTTGTGGGATTAATCCAACTCTGTGCTCTTTCTTTCGGCCTGATGTAAATTATGCCGTCGCACCGTTAAGGAGCTTAATTTCTTTGATATTTATGTAAATTAATTCCAATTTAATCTGTGTTTTGGTTAAATTGGTTTCGTTTTTCTTTTTCTTTTTTGCTCTTTCCTAAATTATGTTCGATGCATGCGTTTTTGCCTACAGCTTGGATTTGTTTTCTCCAATAAGGCATTTATAATTATTTTATTATAAGTCTTTGTTAACAGCATTATATATTTAAAATAAACATTATACCATCCACTTTGACTTTTAAAATACTCTCATTTTTTTTAAGGAAAACTATCATCGTTCATTCATCAAATAAACTTACATCCATGATTGGATACATTCTGGGATGTCCTCATATCAAACATGACATTATAAATCAAAATAATGCAATTGAAGTTCTACCAGTATATTATTTTCTTTTGTAACTAATCTGGTCTTCACTACAGACAAACATCTAAGAAACAATACTCTCTGCCTAAACAGAGACTCAACCTCATTACTCATAAAAAGAGATGACTCAACCTCTACAGACAAGCGACTGAGAGACAAACTTTTTTTTATATTTTAATTAACAAAAATGAAACAAAAAAGGAAAGCGGTAAGATAGATGAGAAAAATGACGGATTACAGTTTGGAGTCTTGGACTAACTCCGGTAGACTTCAGAATTTGTGATGGCTCGTGAAGCAACACATTTATTTCTTTTCAGCCACAAAAGTCAGATCTGAAAGGTCTAGTGGTGGCGAGTCTGATGATCTAGCGCGAGTGTTAAGAAGAGTTGCTGAAAGGAGTGGCGCGTGAGGACCACGTGCAAATGTGGGCGGCGCTTGAGAACCATGCTCGGTGATTTTTGCAAAACCATCACTTTCTTCCGAGCGATTTTTGACCTCTGAATCTGCTTATGCTGCACGTGTCTTTCGAAATTTGCTGGAAAGCTGTAAATCTATCTTTTCGACCTTGAAGAAAGCAAAATAAAACTAAGTAAAAAAATATTGATAGACAAGAGGAGTGAATCGAGGGATGAGGGAAGGAGAGGGAGGGTCCTCCTCCTGCCGCAAAAATCAGATCATTTGGAGCCCTTGATTTTTTACAAGAAAGAGAGAGGGAAGGGGTCTAGTGTTTTTAATATTGTTAATCTCTTTTAGAATATTCTCCTGCATGCATGCTCTAAGTTATAAAATTATTGGCCATCAAATAAAAAAAAATCACGTTATCCTTTCAAGGCTTCAAACTCCATATCTGCCATAATTAGATCATCAACTTGTGATTATATCCAATATATATTCAGCAACATGGCACATGATGTGCATGATCAGCTCCATTGGGGAGAGATTGATTTCAATTTCAAACATATATAAGATAAGATGATGAGCTTCGTACTTTGTGATTGTGACCTGTTGATATCTTATATCATTATTCAAAACCAATAAACTCCCGTACCGAATCAGGAAGTTTTGCATTCAACACGTGTTTTCAGTGCCCTATTCTGGGCGGGGTAGAAGTACTGGCCAGCATGCATCAGCTTCTTGGTGTGTGTGTGTGTATAGATATATATATATATAAATATATATACACACACATGTTTAGCCCGTTTTCAGGGTAAATGGCATTGCTTTCTATTCAAGTACTGTGAGCAGTAAGTAAGCAAGCTGAAGATATTGATCAAGCCACCGGCCATGTTCATGCAAAGATGCCTAATTAAGCAAAGTAGACCGATCAATCAGTACTTTGGCAACGTGCTAGCAAGACCAAAGTAGCTAAAAATTCATGACTGTCCTTTTCGAGGCTTGGATTTATTTGGATCATTGAGATTTTTTAGAGTTTTTATACGCATTTTAAGATCAAGCATGAGACTGATCAATTAGATATATAGAATGAGTCCCATAATATTAAATCTTTGTATATGTAAATTAAAAAAAAAGAAGTAAAACCTTCTTAAGCAAATCAATATAAGTACAACTATATATATATATATGACAACTCAAAGGTTAGCTACCTCAGTGATCGTTGCTGCCTTCTACCATAATATATATATATATATATATATATATAGGACGACACATGATGGCATATGTCGACGTATCATATATATTATAAGTAAATTCATTGATCAGTCCATGCCTTTTCCCCCTCCGTGATCACCTCGATCCCTTACATTAATGAAAGTCAAAATGCATCGTAGCTAGTCTTATTAGCACGAAATTGACAACTAATGCATGCGTTTCATATAAGAAATTTACGAACAGCCTGATCAATAAGGCCATGCATTCAAAACCTATTCACACACACACACACGCGCGACACGTATATATAATATACACGCACATGCAGTACCTCTCACTGCTTAAACCATTTCAGTAATTCTGGGTTCAATTGTCAAAATAGAATCATAGAGATGAAGAGCGCAAGGCTTGACCCGAGACGTTTTGTAGTTTCTGCCTTCTTCTTGATCATCTTGTTCCTTTGCATCTTAGCGTCCATTAGTGAAGTCCGATTTATTAGCCTGTTGAAGTTTTGTGCTGTAGCCAAGTACATGCCCTCACAATCCTATTATAACTACTCATTATCATCGGAAAACTCGTTAGCCTCAAATGCTAATTCCTCGGATGATATTCGAATACTCATCGGCATTCTAACACTTGCAGACAAATACCACCGCCGTCACCTCCTCCGTCTCGTCTACGGCACACAGCAAGCTCCGGCTGGTGCCAAAGTTGACATCAAGTTCGTGTTCTGCAACCTAACAAAGGAGGACCAAAAGGTGCTTGTTGCACTAGAGATAATGCGTTACGACGATATCATAATCCTCAATTGCAAAGAGAACATGAAGCAGGGTAAGACTTATACCTACTTTTCAAGCTTGCCAGAAATGCTAACCGACAGTACTATAAATGTTGGTCCTTACCCACCATATCATTATGTCATGAAAGCCGATGACGATTCCTATTTCAGGGTGAACAATTTGGTGGAGTCTTTGAGACCATTGCCTAGAGAAGACTTGTACTATGGTTATGTTATTCCATGTCCGAGCATGGATCCCTTTGTGCATTACATGTCGGGGATGGGCTATTTGGTTTCCTGGGATATAGTTGAGTGGATTAAGGAATCTGATATTCCTAAGAACCATACGATAGGATCTGAGGACAAGACTTTTGGGGACTGGATGCGAGAAGGGAATCGTGCTAAGAACAGGCACAATGCTAAGTGGTCTATGTACAATTTTCCAGATCCGCCCACGAGATGCACGCACGAGCTTTGGCCAGACACGATCGCGGTTCATTTGTTAAAGGACCAGGAGAAGTGGATCCGGACATTGAAGTATTTCAATGTCACTGCTAGTTTGAAACCATCTAAGTTGTATCATATCCCTTGAGAGCATCAATTCCTGATCACTAGCTATATATTTTGTTTTATTATTTTCATTGGAGGTTTCTATTCATAGAATCAGGTTGTAGTTATGGGTTTTGAGCAGGCTACTCATCATCTCAATTCTAATTATTATCTTCGCATCATAAGTTGATGTGATATTAAATGATTGAAAACTATTTATATATTATATTTTATTTGTGAACATATCAGCTAACTCTACATTATGAAATGATTAAAAGATGATAAAAAAATTAATAGACGACAAATAGAGTTTTTCATAGATTTTTGTTGTCCAAATTTAATAACGAACTATATGAAGTCACAACATTTTGTAATTTTATTTTTATATAATTTTTTTGTATGTGTAACACTTTTATTTTATATAGATGCGTGACACGGTAGAAAAGTTGATCCTAAAAAAAAATTTGCAGGTTCCGCAATTATTTTAATGACAACATTGACAAGAAAGTAAGTACTTTGGTATTTTTCTTTAAAAAGAAAAAAACTTGGGTTAAACGAGTTGTGAAAATCTGAAGTAAGAATGCGATGGTGACTTAGCAGTCTCACCGACCAATCCAGGCTCTGTAATTACCGTTATCCAATCAAAGCTCACATGCTCGCTCGCACTGGGGCGATTTAAATAAATAGACGGCTCTCGCCTGAAGCGGGGTCGCCTAAGCCGCATCAGGGTTTCTTTGTCGGCGTTCACTTCCAACTCCGTTCTTACGAAATTACGCCGACTTCTCCCTGTATGTATTCATCTCTCTCTCTGGGGCGTGTGATCCTAATGTGTGAAGCTGCTTTCGAAGTGAATAGATTTGAAATTTTGAGACCAATAGTTTGGAGCTTGCTCTGTTGCTACTTCTTTTACGATTATATGTGGTTTTGCTGATTGATTAAAATTGGGGTTCCTTGTATGGCTTTATAATTCTCCAAATCAAATGTCAGTCACCATTTTCACATCCAATAAACCGATTTCTCGATTATCTGATTTGCTTTCCTTGCGATGCACCTGCCGTTTTAATACGTCCTTTGCAAAACATTTTTATGAGTATGTTACATCGCGCCTAGTCCATCTTGGTTCATTACTTTAACCTCCGCTACATTCTTATTGAAGGAAGTGTCATTTGAGCTAAAGCTACAACTTACGGTATATTATCACATTTTTTGGCACAGGGTGTGGAACTATTCTCGTTCTAATTGAATATGGCCAGTGGTCCAGCATCATTTTCAGATATAGGCAAAAAGGCAAAAGGTATCCCCTATGTGAAACCGTCCAACAGGGTGTGTTTTAGTATGTGTTTTTGGGCTTTAGATTTGATTGATATGGGCTGTAGAGCCCTTTATCATTGAATTATAACAAGATCTCTTTTGTTTCATTTCCTTGCAATTTTGCCCACAGTTTAGAAGATCCATAGTGCAAGGCACATGCAAACATTTTTTTTAAAGTTGCATTTTTGTTCTATAAGTGTTGAGCTTGTGGCATGAGTAGCATTCGTGAATTTTGTTTAAAAACATTGACGGTAAGTTTCAACAATGCAAAAGTGACATGTCGTAACTGTGATAGATTTGGCTGCATATTTTATATATTCTATCAGGAGGATGGAACCTGTATATAATTTTGGAGGTTTACCATGGACAGAATCTCTTTCCTTTTTCTCTTTTCTGGAAGGCGGGGTGGGGGAGATATTGTAAATGTTAAGGTAATCTAGCTGAATAATCACTGCGATTGAGGCAAGCCATGCGCTTGAAACCAAATCAAGCTTCAAGAAAAACAGGGAGTTACAGCGTCTGCATTGGGCAATCAACTACGACACTAAGAGTGGTAGCTCATCTAGAGGGAAGTCCAAAGGGAGGACATAGTGAAGTTTTAGCTGGGGTTGGGTTTTTGTGTAGCGTTTTAGTTCTATGGGAAACAAGGGGTTGGGGTCTGACTTGGTGTATTTTCGGTTGTTTTTTACGGGTTTTTTGGGTCATTGGGGTCAATGGGCAAGGTGTTTTCTTGTATACATCAGTGTACTTGGTTATTCCTTTTTGATATATATAATATTTTTACTTATCAAAAAAAAATCTAGCTGAATAAACCTCCCAAAATGTGTCGATGAGACTGCATTTGCCATGTTTCTCATGATTGTAAGGCAGAGGTGGACATTGGGATGGAGTAGAAGGTAAAGTAAACAGGCGTTAATACCCCTGATCTAACACCCCCTGTAAATGGTAACCGTAGTTACAAATGACTGATGTTTCTAGGGCAGAGAAAGAAGTTGCCAGTAGCCCACCAAGTGTTTGAGTAAATTCAACAGCTAGCTCCTGTCTTAATTCACAGATCGTTCTAGTGATATAATATTGCCCAAATCAGGCCTAATCCAATTTGTCAAATTTTCTGTTTGTTGCATCTGATGAGCCGTCTCTGAAAAATATATTTTTGAGTTCTGACTGGCAAGACTTGACCTGTTAAAACTAAGTAAATCTGCAAGGGTTTGAACTTTTGACAAATGTGAGTACACATCCTTGAAATGGAGCATATACAATATTTGAGCCTATGCAAAGTAATGTACTAGATGATTGGCATGTAAGTCATGGTTGTAGAATATTATATATTTGATTAATTTTCTGTGGGCAGGAACCTTTGATGGATAGAAGGTACTTGAAATAATTTAAAAAAAAGGAGAGTCAATAATAATGTATCTATAAATATAATAACTAAATTTATATGGCAAGGTTTGAGCCCAAGCAAATGTGCTATTCTGATTTTGAAAATAGATGACACAAAGATGGTAAATTACATATTTGAAAAGCCTAGCATTATCATTATGTTAATGAAGTAATGAGGGTCATTGCTCTATGTTGTGAACCATTATCAAATAGACTATTATATATTCTATTATGCATCAACTTGGATACCTAAACCCCTAGGGGTTGGCTCAAGTGGTAGAGGCCTTGGTTATGGAGATATGCTCCCTCCAGGTCTAAGGTTTGAATCCCACTGGGTGCAAATAATCTCTAAGGGCCATCAGACTGGGGAAGAATCCCCTTAAATTACTCCGGGTGCAGTTGTGGGAAAATCCTTACCGAGGGCTTGTGCACCCCCTGGATTAGTTGGGATGTTGTTCTTGGACACTGGGTGCCAGAAGAAAAACTTGGGGACTATACGAAGGAACCGATCCCATGCATAATTTTAATCCTCTTTGATATTTCATACACTATGAAGAGCCTTACATCTACATCTTTGGCTTTGTGCTCCCATGAAATTGATTCCTTTTTTGCTTTGTGCCATCACGGATTATTTTAGAGTATTCAAACTTTGCATATCTTGCTTTGACAATTTTAATTGTGTTTAAATTTGCACCTCTATGCAGACCTATTGACCAAGGATTACAACTTCGACCACAAGTTTACCCTGTCATTGCTGAGCTCTACTGGGCTGGTATTGTTATTTTCTGGTTTTAGGTTCCTTATTTTCCTAAACTTATGTTTTTGGTGAGAGTGGTTGACTTGTTTGCTAGAATGATCCAGATTATTTGTTTTTCAACTTGAAAGTCCTCACATGTCTTGAGGATCCAAGTCAATATTCTAGATGTGTATTCTTGTACACATTATATCCAAATTTGTTTTCCAAAAAATATTCAGGATTTGTATGTAGATATTTTATCTTCTGAGTTTTGGTCACCAAAGCCAATTATTTTGAACAATGACGTTTCTTTTTCTCTTTTTCTTTTCCTGAGTATGAAGAATGACGTTTCAATTGGTCATTCCTCATTTTGTGGGGCCTCAATTCGAAAAATACTGCTCTCTCATTTCTGTTGTCTTTTGCAAGAACAGTTTTTTAATCTTCCTCCCTCTTGCATATGATGTTGTCTGCCTTACCTGTTTCATACTTGACTTTTGTATGGCAGGGACTTACAGCTACAGGTTTGTCGAGGGATCAGTTTTTTTTGGGTGACATAAGTACCCTGTACAAGAGTGGAAACACTACTGTGGACGTGAAAGTTGATACTTATTCTAATGTAAGAGGCGAAAAACCTGCCTTACAACAACTTTTTATTTTTATTTTTTACTATCGCTGTCAGCGTACTAGGTGTGCCCATTATTGGCCCTTATGTTGTATTACCAGCATCTGTTGTCTACTCCCAAGAATGGATTTCTAATTTACCTATTCGCAGGTGTCTACAAAAGTGACTGTGAGTGATATCTTGCCAAGCACCAAAGCAGCAATTAGCTTCAAAATTCCTGATCACAAGTCTGGCAAGGTCAGTAACATACAATTTAAAACGATTTGATCATATTGGAATCAGAGGGTTAGTTTATTCATAGATTTATTACTAGTAGGTGGTTGGATAATGTATGAATGTATAGGTAGTTTTTTCCATATTTTTCCTTCCCTTACCTGTCCCTTGGTCTTCAATATGTCATTTTATGTTATAAAAGGTTATGTTTTAGAAACCTGTAGGAGCTTTTAGAAGCCCATTTATATTGGTTCATATTAGCTATTGTTTTGGAAAGTCTTAAACTGGGGATATAGATTTCTATATAGATGATTTTAATGGTTAACTAAAAAATTCGGTTCCAAGCTACTCTGGAAATATTTGACATTTTCTCTGCATTGTACCTCAGCTGGATGTTCAATATCTTCATCCTCATGCAGCAATTGATTCCAGTATTGGACTGAACCCAACTCCTCTTTTGGAGCTTTCAGCTGCAATTGGCAGCAAGGATCTCAGTTTGGGTGGTGAAGTTGGATTTGATACAGCTTCTGCTTCCTTCACCAAGTTCAATGCCGGGATTGGCTTGAATAAACTAGATTACTCTGCAGCACTTTTACTGTAAGTGTAGAAGAGTTCTTATTTTCTTTGCTTGTGCGTTTTCCCCACGTTTTTATGTTGTGTGCGTGTGTTCTGTTGTGTTTCAACAAAGATATTCTCTGGTTTCGGGCTTACATTTGAGAGAACTTAAAATTTGGTTGGTTTTAGTCCAGATCAAGAAACCTGCCAAGAATCGATCAAAAAAAATAAAAAAAAAGAAACCTGCCAAGAAACTGTCTCAGGGTTACCTGTAACTCTTCTGATTGGTTTTGGAAAGTTCTTAACTGGTTGAATCTGGTTGTTGAATGTTAATATATGCCAATTCAGCACTTCAAATTAATTTATTCATGTGTACGTGTGGCTTATGGTGATTGACCAGCACCCAGTCAACAAGATATGAATTACACCTTATCAGTGAGCTGAAAATGGGAAGAAATTCCACTCCGTCGACAGGATTTTGCATGTCCATAATACTTATAAACCAATTGATCAGTACGGCTCTTTGGAATCCAAGCTGGCTAATTTGGTCCACTTGGGTGTCCATAGAGAGTTACAGAAAATGAATTTTATGTTGTATTGTCAGAAAGGTCTCGTTGATGGGTGGGGCAAAATTCAACATAAAAATAAAGGAAATAAAATGCTTTATTGGTCTAGTAATGCTTTCTTGGAGCCATATAGCCTAGGTAACTAGAGAGAGTGAAAATGAAGTGTTGCTTAAGATCTATGTCTAGAGGATTTCGCATCCTTTTGCTCAGGCAAAGCGGGAAAAACGCCTTACCTAATTAGAATTCTGTGCATGACTCTTGCTGCATTTGTTGAATGATCACTAAAAACTGCCGGTCATGTAACTTTTGATTTCTATTATTTTCCCAAACAACAGTCCTTGGGAGCATATCATTTTATTTGAAAAGGCTTGCTTAGTATTGTTTATGAACCAGAACCTCTCATGTTTATGCAGGACGGACAAAGGACAGGCATTGAAAGCATCTTATATTCATTTGGTGAATCCTGTCAATGGAACAGCAGTTGCCGCCGAAATGACTCACAGGTTTTCCACCCAAGAAAACAGTTTTACCATTGGAAGCTCGCATGCACTTGATCCGCTAACTGTTGTAAAAACACGCTTCTCCGACAATGGGAAAGTCGCAATGCTCTGCCAGCGTGAATGGAGGCCGAAGTCACTCATTACTTTCTCAGCCGAATACGACTCAAAGGCCAATAACGTGGCCCCTAAGTTGGGTCTTGCGCTTGCCCTGAAGCCTTGAAATGGGCAACTGTTTTAGATCTTTGTAATTCCTATCTATTTCTTTCCTAAATTCCATGAGGGTATTATGTGTTACCCTGATTATATTTTGAAACCAAAGAATTAGTTGGTGTAACGTTGAAAGGATTTGAAGCAGTGACAGGGAAAGTGGACCCATTTTTGGAGGAGAAAAAAAGGAAATTATAATTATAATGATTTATTTTCGATCCCATTTTTCACAGTGCATAATTTGTGTTGGAGTTGGGAATAGGTGTTTTTCCCTAGAGTTGAGCTCTGAAGATGAGTAGTATTTTTAGATTATGTTTGGAAAACAAGTTTTCCTTAAAATTTTCATCTTCATCTCATCTCATCTTTACACTTTTTCAAATCCCCATACAAAATATAATAAATAATTCAATTTTTTCAAATCCCAATATAATTTTTTCAAATTCTAATTCAATTTTTTCAAATCTCAAAATTAAAAAATAATATTTTAAATTTTAAAACAAAACATAAAATTCTGATCTCATCCTCCAAATATAATCCTTTTCTGTAGAGTGATATTTGAGCTGGCTTAGTTGCAATTTAAAATGTATTTAGTTTTAATCCCAAGGAATTATGATCCCCTAGGGCTTTGTTTTTATAAATGAAATGAAATGATATGAGTTGAGATAAAAGTTAAAAGTTGAATAAAATATTTTTAAAATATATTTTTTTAATATTATTTTTGTTTTAAAAATTAAAAATTATTTATTTTATTGTATAAAAATTTAAAAAAATTATAATAATAAGATAAGATAAAAATGGCTACAAGTGCTTAGAGTAAGTATAATTATTTCATCAAATTTAATAATTTGTTATTATATAATTTATTTTTAAAATGATGATAATTTAAATATATAAATATTATAACTCGAGTTTGTCTTCATTTTATAAAATGATGGTAATTCTAACACTGGACAATTCAGTAAGAAAAGGTCCAGACCTCTCCCTCCCGGTTCTCTCTCGCTAGATCCGCAACAACCCTTCCCCCCCAAAACCCAAAAAAACTCTTCAGATCCGGCCACGTTCTTTCACTTTCCCGAGAAAATCACAGCAGAAAAAAAAGATGTCCCATAGCGACACCGTACCCCTTCACCCTTCCTCCCAATCCGACATCGACGAGATCGAGAACCTCATCCACGCCAGCGTCCAATCCGCCCCCGCCACAGTGCTTCCTGCCCGACCGCCCAGCCCGCCGCGCGCCTCTATCCCCGTTGTCTCTTCCTCACCATTCTTACAGTCTAATCTCCCTCCACCACCGCCACCCTCTTCCAACCAGAAGGTGCCATCTGTCCCCGACCCTCCTCCTCCGCCATCCTCTAGTTTCGGTGCGAGTGGGTTCGGTCCGGCCCCTAACACGCTTACAGAGCCGGTATGGGACACGGTTAAGCGCGATCTGTCGAGAATCGTCAGCAATCTCAAGCTCGTGGTGTTCCCGAACCCTTATAGGGAGGATCCCGGCAAGGCGTTGCGTGATTGGGATCTCTGGGGCCCCTTTTTCTTTATTGTCTTCTTGGGTCTAGCTCTCTCCTGGTCTGCTTCCGTAAAGAAGGTCTGTCTATTTTTTCTTGTTTCTTTTTCGGTTGATTCAGTCTTCCAGCATAATTTAGCTGCCACCGATTCAATAATGATATATGACTGACATGGTTTAGTTTTTTAAATTAGTTCATTGGTCAAGGAAACCGAGGTGACACAATTAATTTTAAAGATGGATTTGGTTTTTTATATGAGGTTCTGAGCTTAGCGATCAATTATGGCGAGGTAAATAAATGTTACCTGGGAATGAGGCATTGTCATTCATTTGTAATGGCAGTTTAGGTTTGCGTAGGCTGTAAACGAACTAAGCGAACAGCTCGAGCTCAAATGCTATAAACTTTAACTCTAGATCCGTTCGTTTATTAAAACTCATTTGAACTTAATTGAATAAATATTATGATGTTTTTTAAATTTTATAATAAAAACATGCCAAGTATTTAAAACTTTAAGAAGAAAGCATCTTCCTTATGCGGTATGCATCTTCCTAATATAATTTTTTACATATTTTATACATACGCATATCTATATACTATAAACATTTTACGTAGAACAAAATGGGATTGTCAAAATTAAGAACAATCTCATGAACACTCAAAACCGAGGGGAGGGGTTTGCAAGTTACATCCTCTATCATGTAAATGCTCAAGAACAACAGAGTTAACATGCAAGGTTGATTAGGATCATCTGCTAAAATACCTATAGCTGCTATGTAATGAATCATGATCTCCATTGTAACATTTTGTGTGAGTGGAGGTAGCTGCTATAGTAGTAGGTTGAAGTCCATACTGGAGCCAGTTTTTATTTTGTGAAGTTAATTTATTCACAATAATTAGTATGCTTTTGTCGTTCGACTTTATGAAGACCCTTGTCTTTTGTGATTGAGGTTATGTAGGCATAAATGGACATTTTCATGAGCTTTTTAATGCATTCAATTCGGTTTCAAAAGAAATATACTGTGGGTAACCCTGTTCTTTGGTTTAAAGCCTAAATAATGACCAAGTATTTTTCAAGTGTTACTTATAAAAAAAAAAAAATGTATTTTTCAATTGTCTTTCTTAGTAGCTTATATATTAAGGCCCTGTTTGGTTTCACAAATAGTCTCATCTCATCTCATTCCTTCTCATCTCATCTCAACATCTAAACTCCATTAAAAAATAAACATTTTTCAATTTCAAATTCTCAAACTCTTCAACTTTTTCATCTAATCGTTACAACTTTCTCAAACTTCCAAACAAAACACAAAAAAACAATTCAACTTTTTCAAATCTCAAAACAAAAATTATATTACAAAATTATATTTTAACTTTATAATATTTTTATTCAATTTTTTCTCTCTCCTTTTCCAAAACCCCATAAAAATCTTAATTCAAACCATTTCACTACTATTCACAAACTATCTCACTACTATTCATAGATTTCTTATCTCATCTCATCTCATCTGTAGAACCAAGCAAGGCCTAAGTGATGGTTGCTTTACTGATTTTGTTTATTTCATCACATTTTCTTCTTTTATTACAAATGCTATGTGCTAAGAAAATAAATTAGTAAGCATTTGTAAGTATACTAATCTTGCTTATACGTGCTATTTGTAAAGCTTTCCATCAGATATTTGAGTTGGCTTGACCAAGAGACTGTATTTTACACAATATTTTCGAAATTAGAGGCTTTCTTCCAAGAACTAATACCATTACTTATTGGGTTAACGTCTTGCCATCTTGCTTTTTGGTATTGCAAGATACCTATGTAGAACCAGAAATGATTGCATGAGATGATGTAGATGATGGTCAGGATGGTACTTTCTTTTTCCTTTTATTTTTTAATATTTGATGAGATAAATAATGATACTAATAAGTATTTATGGGGTTAGGAAAACTTCTGAAAGTGCTGTGCACAGGACCGAGGTTTACTCTACAAGGGTGGGTCCAAAGGGCCCTGCCTTAGAGAGGTTCCCCGACATATTATTTATGGGGTTTTAGGTTTGGTGTACTGCAGTGACAAAATGTAGAAAAGAAATTTTCATGGTTTTTCTTTTTTTTTTCATGGTGCATGCAGAATTTTTATTGATGGTCTCAATGTTAACATAATTTTTTCCTTACAAAATGCAATGGTGATTCTTACACTCTAGGTTTACATTTGGAGTTGCAATCCTAAGATAATTGATGGTAATAAGCTTTGAATATGTAGAAAGTGTTTTTTTCTTTGAATTTCATTTTTGATATGTGAGGAGATAAACAATGACACTAATAAGTATTTATGGGATTTTAGATTCGGTGTGCTGCAGTGACAAAATGTAGAAATGAAATTTCATTGTTTATTTCTTTTTATGGTGTATGTAGAATGGTTATAGGTAATTAAGAGGGTTTTTTTTTCTTTTATAGGTAAAAAGATGTAGAAAATGACTCACAGGTTTTGTATATATGCCAATTAAGAGTCTTTTTTTTTCTTTTTCTTTTATAGGTATAAAGAGGTAGAAAATGACTCAGATTATGTATCTATGCCAAATAAGAGGCATGTCTTCTTTTTTCTTTTTAGGCTCTGTGNTCTCTCTCTCTCTCTCTCTCTCTCTCTCTCTCTCTCTCTCTCTCTCTCTCTCTCTCTCTCTCTCTCTCTCTCTCACTCATATGCTGGCATTAACTTGTGGTTTAGTTACACCTCTCCTTCCTGCTAGACATAAAAAATATTGAGATGTGGTGATCTGGTCTCTGATTCTTTATGCAAGCAGATTATGAAAAATACCCATATGTCTTTAGATTGAATTTTAGAGGGTCACATGCTTGCCTACTTTCCTTCAGTAAATAATAAAAAAAATGGACACTTTGGCTGAGGTTTTTACATTCTTTTATTCAGGGTGGACATATAATCTTCTTCCAAAGTCTGAGTTTGCTGGGTTATTGCCTGTTCCCTCTTGACGTTGGAGCCTTAATCTGTCTGTTGAAGGACAATGTAATACTGAAAGTGATTGTGGTAAGTGTGACGTTGGCGTGGAGCTCCTGGGCTGCTTATCCTTTCATGAGTTCAGCAGTCAACCCCAGGAGAAAGGCCCTCGCCCTCTATCCTGTTTTTCTCATGTATGTATCTGTCGGTTTTCTCATCATTGCCATTGATTAGTACATCAGCTTTGCCCACTATACAGATTCCCATGAGCATCATAAATTCAATTTGGGTTATAGAAAAATTCATGTAATGAATTGTTTTATTTTCTTTTCTTTTCATATTACTGTATTTTTTTGACTTCTGAGTCGACATGTTTGGAGGCAATTCTGTGAATATTCCGAACTAGCTATATGAAACAGTATACAAGTTGCTTTAACCTACTCTCTCACGCTTTTAAAAGGGGAGATCTGAAAGGGGTCTATCTCAATACTTTTACGTTGGTGTGGAGTTTAAGAGAACTTCAGAGTTTCTCCCGTCGGTCTGGGTACCTAAGAGTGCTCAAGATTTTGGGTGTGCTTGTGGGGTATGGGCAAGCAAATATTGGAGAGTTGGTTTATCCTCTGAAGTTTCGGCCCCAATAATGTAGTGTAGTTAATGGAGTTTCTGGCCTCATTAAGATGCATGCCCAAAAACATGACCTTGCAAGTCATTCGTCAATGCTAACAAAGCCATATAAATTAATATACGTCCCGAAAGATGTAGGCAAGACTGCAAATAAGAAACAAACTCGAGAGAGCACGTGCTTATGGTGGCTACATATTTGTTCTGTTGCGAACAAGTGCAATTTTGGAATGTTAGATAATTGCTAATTAGACCAAAGAAATTATAGTTCCCATTTTCTTCTTTAGACCAAAGGAGTGGGAAAAAAACAGAGAAGGGTCGAAGGGGGAAGAGGGGTGAGCCAGATTTTCTTTTGGACGCAGCCTGATCATGCTTTGACTGCTGTAGAATGTAATAATTTTCCGAAAAGAAAAAGATTATAGAATGGGAAAATGCTATCGTGACTAAAAAATGTGACCGAATGGATTTTTTTCAATTTTATATGAGTAAAAGATTATTTTTATAACTGGTTTTTCAAATAACAAAATTTCAAAAATTGAATCAAAATTGGAAAAAAAAAAAAATCTCGGTCACATCTTTGATCAATATTTTGAGTCCTGTAGCAGTGTACTATGGAATATAGCAAATGCATGTTATATCCCAATTGGGAAGACATGGCAAGGTTTGGATACAAGAAATATTTTATTTCATTTTGTTTTATCATTATAATGTTCCTAAATTTTTAAATAAAATATAATAAACAATTCAACTTTTTCAAATTTCAAAACAATAATAATATTAAAAAATAACATTATAATAATATTTTATTTAACTTTTATCTCAACTCAATATCAAAACGACACCTTCTATTTTATATTAACATTGAACAGATGGTCTTTCCGAGCCTAATTCCATTCGAGGAGAATAAAGCGGCAAAAACCACGTCTATCATGATGATAAATTTGGCTTTGTCTAGACATTAGCTTTCTAAATAATATATTAGGTTTTCTAAACAAAAATACATATATATTTTTATGTGCAAGCCTCGCATATTTTTTTCTTTTGAAAAAAATATAGTTCATTATTAACAAATTATTTTGTTTATGTAAGTCTTAAATTTACTCTTTTTTGTTCAAATAGAACACGCGAGACTTATACAACCTACGACTGTAAATATCATTTCTCATATTTAATTTATTATATGTCAACTTGTTTATATTCCTTTCATCCCTCCCGTCAATTAATTATTGTTTGCAAAAATACATTTTCAACATTCAAAGTTTCAGCATTCTTAATTTTCCATTTTTACCAAAGAATTAAAATAATTCTTAGATGTTGTGTGGATTAATTATGTCCACAGCTATTATAAAACGACGGCAAAAGATCAGTCAAAGTAGGAGAAATATTTGTAGATATATATTGGTTGAAAATTATGCAAAGATGACCATATAGATCATCGATCTAGTTTTCTACGTCCCAATGCAAATGCCTTCGCCTTCATGAACATCGACTAAATATATCATTATCCTTGCGTTTCATTATCAAGTACATCTCATTTGGATTCAAAAAGTATTTTATCTCATCTCATTTTATCATTACAAATTTATCAAATTATCATAAAAAATATAATAAACAATTCAAAATTTTCAAATCTCAAAACAATAATAATATTAAAAAATAACATTCTAACAATATTTTTTCAACTCTCATCTTTCATTTAAAACCATCTCATCTAATCTCCGAAACCAAACATCCATTAGTTAATTGTATGGAGTCGGAAACTTTGACCTGCTTGCTTACATGCATCATTGGTAGAAAGTTGAAAAAAATAATGAGTCGGAAAACCATCTGATCTAATCTACCGATGATGCATGTAAGTAAGCAGGTCAAAGTTTCCGACTCCAAACAATTATCTAATGGATGTTTGGGATTACCAGATAAATTAAAGGAAGGCTGGATTATCATATCTTTGAAAATGTCAAAGTAAATTTGAAAAGGGAAGTATTATAAAAATAAATTCATAAATTACCATGATTTTATATGATTTGTTAGATTTATTTTATAATAAAAATAACTTAATAATCTAATATACCACATTAAACCTCGTTAATTTGTAGATTTATTTTTATAAAATATTTTTATAACTAAAACATTTAACTCCCGCACAACGCCAGGCTTGGCAGTTATTGCTATACTGCTGTCGGGAGTTGGAATAGATTAACCCTCGATCACAAGTATGGAAATCAAACTATTTGTAGGTCGATTTGCAAGTGATGTGAAATAAATGCAAGTAATATTTGGTGATTGATACGCACCAATCTGTGATTCATGGGGAGGGAAAATGTGATACCAAACGGTGATTCTGTATCTTTTAATAACGCTGACATACGATGATGAAAAGATTTATTTCTTTCGGGAAGAGTAATATAGAGCAGTAGTTGTCGTTTGACAGATGAATCATAAGGATTTAAAAATCGTTCGACGATGAAAGTAGCAGAACGTTGAG
>QEOT01122356.1:0-26121 GCA_003123785.1 Pterocarya stenoptera | reverse complement strand
ATGTTTATATTTGGTAAGAGCAAAAATATTGATTGATTTCTTGTGCCCTCGTATTAGAGCATTCACAATAAACTTTTTTAAATATATTATTAAAATCTACTTTTTGTATTTTATATATTAATTTTTACACACGTACAGTACACTATATATTGGTTTATCTAGTTTTTCTTTATATTATTTGAATATTTTTTTTTTAATTTCAAATATTTCATCTAACTATCAATGATATCCTTATATATTTTGATATTTGCAATATCTCTCTATATATCATGTCATATAATTATGTCCTAGTTTATATAGATTAATCCAAATTTATAATTCAAACTAAAATTAAAATTGATTCAAAATATTAAAAAAAATACCAAGGAAAAATTATGTCCTATTTTAAATTAATTATTAAAAATTTTTTTTTTGAGAAATCCAATTCCATTTTTCAATACACTTTGGTAGATTCTCTAGTAGAAAAATGCAAATAGATATATAAGCAAATATGACCATGGCCAATGCCACACAGGCCGGGTTGAAAAGAAATTAGATGTAGGGGGATTACTGTACCTACTTGAAAAATAAATATGACTTACATCATCCATTAGATCTGATCTATTTTGATCAATATTCTTCGTACTTGAAAGAAAACTGTATTTTACAGCATCCATTGAGAATGCTCTTATATATAGAAGTGATCATTTCATTTGGATCGATGAACAAATTTAAAACCACAAAAAAAAAATATATATTTATATATATAAATTGAGAAGTTCGATCATATATAATCGTGTAGCAAACTCATAAATATATACCATAAGAGTCATGGAAACCGGCAATTTTCATTAGTTTTTTCTTTCTTCCGAACAATTAATGAGAGGACCCTTCCCTAACATGAGATCTAGATCTAGAGGACCACAGAGTGCATGATACGCTACTGAGTTATTGATATGGCCGGTCGTGGCTACTCGCTATATATATATAATGAATATTGTTGAAAAGGACCATATATATATAAATAAATGTATACCAGAAAATGAACAACAATCTCATGTTCTCCAAAATTAGTAAAGTAGATTAACGCCTCAATTATTATATATCTCGTCAACCAATTAGTCAGTGATCCAAAGAATCGGTAAAGAACATCAAGATTAATAAAGATATATAGTTAGCAATTAACAATGAGACCGACCATTAATTTAGGAAGATTAATTAGACACGGCCTCCTTGATGATCTTGAGGGATTCCTGAAGAGCAACTTCAATACATGATGAGTTGTCATACTGCACGAGTCGGAGCACTGCCACAGTGTGTCGCAAGAGTAAAGGAATTAGCAGCTCCGTGCGGCCTGGACCATGAAATATACAGGGCCCAGCCATTTGGATCAGAAGTCCATGCCCATTTATTTGATTGTATGGGACCCGTTTGATGAGTCATATATAATTAGAGAAAAACGATTTTTTTTTTTTTTTTATCAGATAGAATGGATATCTCTTTCCCCAATTACTTTTGTTCATTTAAAGTGAAATTGATCGACACATGGAATTATTAATAAAAAGAAAAAATATATATAAATATATTTATAAAACTACATCTATTTCATATCAACTAGTTTAACGTTTAGTTCTCAATAGGGTTGAACAAAATCCGACAGGACCGACAGCCACCGACTGGAACCAATCGGTTGCGCTAGGAATGAGCTAGAACCGGTAGAGAATCGGCCGGCGTGCGGTGGCAAATTGAAGGAACCAACGTTCAGCTGTACGGTCCCGATTTGAAGTTGGACCAAACTACTGAACCGATTGAAGGGGTAAAAGTATATTTGTTTTTAATATACCCTAATTAAAACAATGCATTTAAGTAGAACAATGTCGTTTTACATCTATAAGTATACAATACATAATGAAAATGAAGTTGTATGGTATTCGTCGTTTTATTGAAACGTATGAAAAAAAAAATGTATCAAACGACGCCATTCCACTTAAACTTAAGTGGAACAGCATCATTTCGAGATGGGTCTTCTTCTCCCCAACTTTCTTCCCGATTCAATTGCATCTATGCAACTCTCTCTCTCTCTCTCTCTCTCTCTCTCTCTCTCTCTCATGCAACTCTCTCTTTCTCTCTCTATTCTCTCATAAGCAGCTCACTACCAGGAGAATCGAACGGCGATCGAGAACTACCAGAGTCGATACAGCCAGTTTTCCACCTCCCCAAGACCTGTTACGGCAGGTTGTTCCCCCCACTTTTCAGTGGTCGATCAGCATTGATTTTGCCCAAAAATCATGTTGAAGGAGTCGGTTTTCAGCCATAGTTCTCAATATGAGAGGGTGCTTGCCTCACTCATTACTCCATTGAAGACAGGTGCATGAGAGACAATTCCGAACTTCAGGCATCATTGGGAAAGCAAGGCCGAAGCAAGCAATTGACATAATAAAAATGGGTCAAACAAGCTTTTTACTGATCTTTATATTGGAAAAAATTATAATACAACCAAAGTATGATGAAGGATACAAGCTATACTTTGTAAAATCTTTATAATAAAGAGCCATGCAATTAATTAAACTGGCCCATATTCTGAACAGAGGACATTGTTGGCCAGACAGCCTCGAATTGCTTTTGAATCTTTGATTAAGCTAGTGATGGCATCTCTATCACCCCTAAAATTATTTTTTATGGAAAATGGGTCCCTCTAAAGTAGTGTTTAAATATTTTAATTTTTTTCTTAAGAATGTTAAAAAAATATTTATAAAAAAAAAAGAAAAAACCAAATGCAATGGGACCACGCCCGGCCGTACATGCTGGCGACTCTAGTATTATTCTATTTTTTATCTAGTAAAAGAAAAGCCTCGGATTGCTTTGAAATTGAAGGGTGAGCCGAACCAGAAGGAAAATTTTGGAAATGGTCTTAATTTTTCTCTTCCCACGAAACAATCAGGGATAGAGTCTCTCTAACAGTAACATTATCAAATGATGAAATCATATTAGATTTGTCTTTCTTATTATTTTAAGAGTTCCGTTACTCATTATTTTCATATATTATATATATTATATTTTTTTAATTTTTTAATTTTTTTTAAATTAATTAAATTTTTTTACTTATAATTTATATATTACATATTTGATAAGAAATAAATAATAAAATAATAAAATAAAAATTATGTAATTTGCAATGAAGATGAATTGAATTTTTCGATCGAGGTTATCCAAACTACCAACCCCTTTAATATTAGGCCCCACCTCCATGGAAAATAGAATAAAAAATGAAGCCACCAACTCCGGCGACTCTCACCCACTAACGCACCTACCCCCACTGGGCCCTACACAACCTACAACATGGTTGGTGAAACCCCATCTCTCTCTCTCTCTCTCTCTCTCTCTCCAAAACTACGTCCAACCTAGTATATCAGAACTTCCGGCTACCTTCTTAAGTTCTTACAAACTTCACATGCTGTTTGTCTGCAATTTTCCCAACTAAAAATATACCGAAATTTTCATTGCCATGGCGTCGGAACATGCGGCCCCCGAGACGCCCCCGAATTTCTGGGGCCACATGCCCGAGGAAGAGTATTACAGCTCCCAGGGCGTGCGCAACACCAAGTCCCACTTCGACACCCCCAACGGAAAGATCTTCACCCAGAGCTTCCTTCCCTTGGATACCCAAGATGTGAAAGCCTCCGTCTTCATGACCCACGGCTATGGCTCCGACACCGGCTGGCTCTTCCAGAAGATCTGTATCAGCTTCGCCAACTGGGGTTACGCTGTTTTCGCCGCCGATCTCCTCGGCCATGGAAGATCCGAAGGCCTCCGCTGCTACCTCGGTGATATGGAAAAGGTAGCCGCTACGTCCCTCTCCTTCTTCCTACATACCCGCCGCAGCGAACCCTACAAAAACCTCCCCGCCTTTCTCTTCGGTGAGTCCATGGGTGGAGCCGCGACCATGCTAATGTACTTCCAATCGGAACCCGACACGTGGACGGGCTTGATCTTCTCGGCCCCACTATTCGTCATGCCGGAGAACATGAAGCCCAGCAAGGTCCGGTTATTCGTGTACGGTATGCTTTTCGGGATCGCCGATACGTGGGCGGCGATGCCGGACAACAAGATGGTCGGAAAAGCGATCAAGGATCCGGAAAAATTAAAGATTATCGCGTCGAATCCTAGGAGGTACACGGGAAAGCCAAGAGTGGGAACTATGAGGGAGCTGGCTCGTGTGTGCCAATACATACAGGATAACTTCGGGAAGGTAACGGCGCCATTTTTAACGGTGCACGGGACATCAGATGGGGTGACGTGTCCGACTTCGTCGGAGATGCTCTACGAGAAGGCAGCGAGCGAGGATAAAAGCTTGAAGCTTTACGACGGAATGTACCACTCGTTGGTACAGGGGGAGCCGGATGAGAATGCTAATCTTGTATTGAAGGATATGAGGGAGTGGATCGATGAGAGAGTTGAGAGGTACGGATCCAAAAATCCGCTTCCTTAAAATGCGACGTCTGTGTTTTTCTTCTTTTGAAAAAAAAAAAAAAAAAACCAAAAAGAGAGAAGAAAGAGTTGAAAAAACAAATGTAATAAAGTGATGAATTACTGGTACTAAACTCTAATGTTGTATTCCATGTATGAATTGAATCACCTTGTCTTTTGTGTATTTTTTTCTGATCGAATGCATTTAAATACTAATTATGTGTGTTTTTTCCTTTTTGTTACAACAATCTTACTTTTATAGCTATCGTATGATTCCTTTTTTCATATATTTAACTTTGGTAACGCATTTGATATGCAAACATTGTAGCAATTATGTTTGATTCCATCTTGTTACGCACTAAGCCGGCTTGAATGTTTTTTTTTTTTACTAATTTTAATAATCTTGGTAGATTTTAGTTAAATATAAATCTAGATCCGACTCTGACTATACTCTTCTGGCTACATACTTGGTGCTAGATGAGAAAATGCCAACTAGCAAAGACTCTAATAAATGTACATCATTGTCCTTGCAAAGCATTACTTCAAGCCCTTCAAACATGAAGATAAATCATTTAATTATAAAGAAATTTTATAAAAGTAAATTCATAAATTGATGTAACTTAATCTGATACTAATATATCATATAAATTTATGTCAATTTATATATTTACTTTTGTGAGATCTCTTTACAAATGTAGTATTTGTTTTATACATAAATCCATGATATAATTGCACAACTCTGTCCAAACCCAAACAAAAAAAAAAATGTCAGTTTAGAAATTCATGTTATTGTTTTAGGGATTCCGACGCCTGATGTCAATTAAAGAACCTTGACGGAAATCAAAAGAGAAAAGCTCCCAAGGTTTAAAATCTATTTTCACACCGGCTAATGAAAATTACGATACATAGGCGCTCTATGAAAAAAGAAAGTGCACCCGTCAACACCCGATCCCCAACTCATCTCCCAATATCTCTCCCTCCCTCCGAAGCTTTCTCCCTCCCCCATCTCTGCACTCTCACGCTGTTCTCAGAGAAAAAATGTCTCCCTCCCTCCAAATCTCTCTCCCTCCGTTTAAGTAGAAGCTTAAAAATAATCTCGCAAGTTATTGTTTTAATGTTCAATTCAGAAAAAAAAAAAACAAAACAAAAAGAAATAGATCCAAGAAATTAAAATTAACCAAAAGAACCATGAATAAAGGCTCCTTTACATGGAATCATTGTGCTTTTATCACGATACATTTGACTAAGTCCAGAATACGAAAGTAATTGTAGAAGAGTGCAGATTCTTTACCCTCAAGTCCATCTTGATGATGCCTGTGGCTACCAGCAAGATTATTACAAGGGCTGCCACCAACTACAAGATCAAATCCGCCAAATGAGCTCATCACCTGCTCCAACCGATCACCATTTAACTGCTGCACGTCTGCAAGGTCAATCAAATTCCCTCTCTGGTTTGTTTGCTCCCACCAACACCTGACGATATTTCTATTTACTTTTGAAATCTCAACAGACACAACATTCTTTAGACAAGTGCTTCGGTCAATGATGAGTGCTTCCGTCAAGGGGAGAAAATGGGTTGGTGCAGGTTTGGTGCAAGGAGAGAGAGGAAGGAAGAGAGAGAGGGCTACATGTCAAGAAAGGAATGGAGATGAGTTGGAGATTGGATGTTGTCGGGTGCAGTTTCTTTTCTCCTAGAGTGCCTACGTGTCGCAATTTCATTGACAGATATGAAAATGGATTTTAAACCCATGGAGCTTTTCTCAAATCAAAATGCTTGTAAAGTATCTCACGTCCATGATTGAGCAATCATATACAGGAACAAAACCAATGTTAGTGTCAGGCTATCCTATGTAACATGGGCATGGACATCGAGGAGGGAAAATAAAGAGTGGTGAATCGTGATACAGACACCTAAAGTTGGGTGAAGCTATCTCCGAGCCTAATTTGTTAGCCGGCCGTTTGAAATTTCTTAAGTCCAACCAGCGAGGCAGTTCTTCTTGGGCTTTAGAATAATTTATTCCGGTTTATTTCTCTCTTTTTGGATGCATTCTTTTGTGTAGCTCTATTGAATTCCTCATCAAGTTTCTTGGATTCTTTAGATTCTCGTAAATTTGACCTAATCCTATTAAGGACTTTGCCCGTTATTGCCCGTGGAATGTGAAGACTTTCAATCCCTATAATTAACAAGAAAATAATAATAATAATAATCAATTCGCACTTCAAACAACTCAAAAGGTAAATCGTAAATCGTTTTTTGAGTAATGTTAGATATAGTTGTAGAGTATACAAGTATCGTATAAATTTTTTAAAAAATAGTGATATATATTATTAAAAAATTAATTTTTTCATATGGATTTCCTTTTTATTCATTTTTTTAAATATATTACGCGACGTTTGCACATTCAACTTCAAATATCATTTCTCTTTTTGAAAACTTGAACTGTTATTACGGATGTGAGAACATTAGCTCTCAAAGCATGTTCATTTTTCAACAATTATTTTTTACTCATTAATATGAAAATATTAATGTGTATGGAAATTGTTCCTTAGAGTAATGATACCTTTATACCTCTTTTACTCTTTGTTTACTATTCTTTTTTTTTTTTTTTTTTTTTTGCTATTTCAATCTGAATTAAAAATATTAGAACATGATCTTCTTGCATAATCTATAAGAAAATAAATCCAATAAACCAATATAATCATGTAATATAATTAGAAATAAATTTAATTTTATAAAATTAATCTTCTTTTGCTGTTTGAGTCAATTTTTATAAAATTAAATTTATTTTTAATTAAATTACATGATTACGTTGATTAATTGAATTTATTTTCTGTTATATTATGCAAAAAGCCAGGAATGTCATATTTTGAGATTTTAGTCATGATTATTTATTTTCTGAGATTATGCAAGAAGGTCATGATTATGTTTGTTGATTGAATTTATTTTCTACTAGATTTTTGCTCAAATAGCAAAAGGAAAAAAAAAATTCGAATAATAAAACAATAGCAAATGAGGTGAGAAGGTCATGATTATGTTTGTTGATTGAATTTATTTTCTACTAGATTTTTGCTCAAATAGCAAAAGGAAAAAAAAAAATTCGAATAATAAAACAATAGCAAATGAGGTGTAAGGGTATCATTAACCGTTCCCTTATATGATATCCCAAAATAAATTTTGTAAAAACTTTTAAAAATATAAAAAAATGGGAAAATAATCCTCATAGCAGATACAATAGTGGCTGTGAACAACCAGAAAAAAAAAAGTTAATAATAACTATACTATACATCATATTTTACAATATATGTTATAATACATATTTTAAAACGATAACATTTTTATAAAATAATGTTAATTTTATAAGTTAATTTATAAAAATATTATTTATTTTAAAATACAATTTTAAAATATTTTATGAAAAGTGACGTTTATCATTTATTTAAAAAAAAAATGGTGGCTGTGAGCCTGTGGCCTAAAAAGTTTAAACCGGAGGGCCGGAGGCGAGTTAATGGAGGGATACAATGACGTGTTGAAAGTGGGCACGTAGAAAGACGGTTTTGTCCCGTGCGTGGGGCTTCGTTCGTTCAAGTCTGGAGGTGACCATATCCTTCACCTTGTTTAGAAACGTGTACAATCCTCCACCACGATGCCCAGCACCAGTCCCTCCACTCCATTCTGAGCTAGCGAGAGAATATGTGATGGCAATGGGCATGTTCCGTCGCCAGAGATATTTATGTGGTTGATAACTTCATACTTTTTTTTTTCTTTTTTTTTATCAATTTAATTTTTAAAAAAATTATTTGGCCTACAATTTTTATATTTTTAAATATATTTATAATTTGATGTAATAAATAAGATTATAAAATAATTTTTATTATAAATAAATTTAATGAATTCATTAATGTAGCACTTCTTTAATTTTTTTAGTCTGTTAATAATACATTTTTATTAAATTCGATAAACCTCGCGATACTGTTTTCTTGGTATTTTAATATTTTTATAAGATTAATATTTATACAGTAGCATATTTTGTAATTGCTAACACTTTAGTTAAATATTAATATTTTAAAAATAAGTGTACTCTTTTATCTTATTTTTATTATTTTTAATTATATCAATTAATATAATATATTTAAATTGGTATATGTTTACAATTTTAACAAGAGAGCCATCTAAAATATGTCTTGTATGGAGATTATAATAAAATAAAGAATGAAATATAAAACTTCTAAAATATGAAGGCAAAACCGTAAACGAAAACTCTAATGCAAGACTGGCGCATCCCTTTTGCGCACCCGTATACCTGGCATGGGTCCCACAAATTGAGATGTGACGTTTTGGTCTTACTAAATGCGAGATTTTTTAGATGTGCGTTAACGAAAATGGGATGGACGAAATCTCAAGAAATTAATGAAGCATTCTCTATAAATTTTAAGAAACCGTCCCCTCCATGATCTCATTCTCTAGCTCTGTTGAATAAAAAGGGATTCAAAATTTATATAGAGTGCTTGACCTTAGCTGCTTGAAGTTGGTCCTTACTGCAAGGATGCTTTTGTTAAAGATCAACCCATAGTGTGAATATAAAATTACAGCTGCCCCTAAGAAGTCTTGAATAGCTCCTGCATGCATCTACAAATATCAACCAGCCCCAATTGTACAAAATATCAAGCAGCCCCCAACTGTAAAGTTAATGGCTGATATTTTGTTTGTCTCCTGAAGTTTTGTTTATAAAAGGAGATCAATTGTAAAACGTAGAAGGCAGTGGGAAATACATAGAAGGAGCCATTTGTAGAGATAGAGAATCTGGTTAATATTTTGTAATTTTGTACAAACATTTCGAAATAAATTGTTTCCGCTCAGTGGACGTAGGCAAATTGCCGAACCACTTATATATTGTCTCTATCTCGTGTTTGGGTGTGTTTCTGGATGGTTTTAGCTCAACGATTGGTATCAGAGCTTTGGTTTTGTATTGCCCAGAAAATTCAAGTTAATTCAAATCAACTTTTGACCATACTAGTAGGTTCGTCTCGATAAGATGAACATGTTGCCGCAAACGGCATCGAAAACGGACGTCGGAGGAGCTCACACATGCTCTGAGAAGGTCGGAAAGTAAGTTTCACGCGCCAACTGTCGTCTGGAGGTTGAAGACGAGTGAGATACACGCGCCCCCACGCGCTCCAGAGGAAGAAGACGCGTGAAAGACATGCTCTCACGCTTCCCCACGCGCTCTCACGCGCCCCACGCGCTCCGCCTGCTGTCTCTGTTCGATCTGGACCGTTCAAAATTCCAAATCCGTTTTGGGCTTGATCTGAGTCATTTGGAGTCCGATTTCGATGATCCAATAGTGGTTTCCAACTATTTGGATTATTCCGGACTCATCCATACGGTTAGAATTTTGAAATTCATTTTCTAGAAATATTAATTTTCTAGATGGAGTCAGAAGGAGAAATTGCAGGTTCTAATGGCTCTGGTCATAGATCCATGGTGTCAAATGCCAAATTTGAAGTTAAAAAGTTCGATGGAACTAATAATTTTGGCATGTGGCAATGTGAGATTATGGACGTTTTGATCCAACAAGAGTTGGATATTACGCTGGAAGAGAAATCGGAGGACATAACAGATAGAGATTGGAACAAGCTTAATCGACAAGCTTGTGGTACAATCCGTTTGTGCCTTGCTAAAGATCAGAAGTATTTTGTCATGAGAGAGACAAAAGCAAGTGAACTTTGGAAGAAATTGGAAGAAAAATACTTGACAAAAAGTATTGAGAGTCGCTTATACTTGAAAAAGAAACTCTTCAGATTCCAATTGCGAGAAGGTATTTCTATGTCCGAACATTTTAATAGTTACAATCAGATACTTGCTGACTTGCAAAACTTGGATGTAGAAATCCAAGATGAAGATAAGGCTTTACTTTTATTAAATTCCTTGCCCGATACATATGAACATTTGATTACCACACTTTTGTATGGGAAGGAAAAGATTAGTTATAGTGATGTATCTAGTGTTTTGATAAATAATGAGTACCGCAGAAAAGATAAGGAGGTACAGCTAAATACATCAAATGAAGCCTTTACAGCAAGAGGGAGACCACAGTCAAGGTATCCAGGAAAGAAGAAGGATTCTCAATCGAGAACACGTTCCACATCACGTGGTTCATCAGTCGGCAGAAGACTCGCCAAAGATGAATGTGCCTTTTGTCACAACAAAGGACATTGGAAAAAGGATTGTCCCAAACTAAAGGGGCAACAGAAGAACCAACCCTCCACAGCCAATGTCGCCAACAGAGATGAAGATGCAGATCTTGCCCTGACAGGTTTATCATTCATTTGTCATTCTGATGAATGGATTATGGACTCCGGGTGTACCTATCACATGTGTCCCAATCGGGACTAGTTTACTGACTTCACAAAAATTGATGGAGCAGTACTTATGGGCAATAATAATGCCTGTAAGACTCAGGGAATAGGTAGCATCCGGCTGAAGCTGCATGATGGAACTGTCAGGACATTGACAGAAGTTCGATACGTTCCGGACTTGCGGAAGAATCTTATCTCACTTGGGACTCTGGATTCCAAGGGATTCAGAATCACCATAGAAGATGGAATTCTCAAGGTGGTAATGGGAATTCAGGTGACTATGAAGGGCTTAAGGCGAGGAAATCTGTACTTCTTGCAAGGAAGTACTGTTAGTGGAAGAGCTTCTACAGTCTGTGAGAAGCTAGATGAGACTGATGCTAACACTACCAGGCTTTGGCATATGCGTATGGGACACGCCGGAAAAAAAGTTTTGCAAACACTTGTAAAGTAAGGCTTACTCAAATGTGCTAAGACTGGTAAGTTATCTTTCTGTGAAAACTGTGTATTAGGGAAGCAGACGCGGATCAAGTTCGGAACCGCAGTCCATAGTACACAAGGAATACTTGATTATGTGCACTCCGATGTTTGGAGACCTACCAAAAATGCATCTTTGGGAGGTAAACATTGGTTTGTAACATTTGTTGATGATTATTCTCGTCGTGTATGGGTGTACACGATGAAGAATAAAGATGAAGTGTTGAAGATCTTCCTTGATTGGAAGAAAATGATTGAGACTCAAACTGGAAGGAAGATCAAGCGGCTTAGATCAGATAATGGAGGTGAGTACACTCTAGACCCCTTCATGGAAGTATGCCGGAAAGAGGGAATCGTAAGACAATTCACTGTACGAGGAACACCTCAACAAAACGGTGTGGCAGAACGGATGAATCGTACTTTGCTAGAGAAAGTACGGTGTATGTTACTGGATGCTGGATTCAGTAAACAATTTTGGGCTGAAGCTGTGACGTATGCCTGCCACCTCATCAACCGATTACCCGCAGCTGCCAATGGCGGGAAGACACCCATTGAAATGTGGAAAGGTACACATGCTACTGATTATGACTCTTTACATATTTTTGGATGTCCAGCTTACTATCATGCTAAAGAAAGTAAGCTTGATCCTAGAGCTAAGAAAGCAAAATTCTTAGGCTTTAGTATTGGTGTAAAAGGGTACAAACTCTGGTGCATAGAGTCAAAGAAGGTAATTATCAGTAGAGATGTTACTTTCAACGAGTCTGAGATGCTCAAGTCACATGAGCATAAGGACTCCCAGGACGCCAGCCATGATAGCGAAGCACCTTGTGGTTCGCGGAAGGTGGAGTTTACTACTCCAAAAGATTCAAGAGTCACTAATAGAGAGCAAGGACAACTTGAGGTTGATAGTCCAGTCACAGTATCTCCAATCTAACTTGAATCAATTGCAACAAACAGGCCGAGAAGAGAGACACATTTACCGGCACGTTATGCAGACTTTGTGACGTATGCACTTCCAGCTGAAGGAGATCAGAGTCCAACCACTTACAAAGAAGCCATACAGTCTAGTGAACAGACTGAGTGGAAAAATGCAATGAGTGAGGAGATGCAGTCTCTTCATAAAAACCAGACATGAGAGTTTGTGCCGCTTCAAAAAAGAAAGAAGTCAATTGGTTGTAAGTGGGTTTTCAATCAG
This sequence comes from Pterocarya stenoptera, assembly GCA_003123785.1. Lineage (NCBI taxonomy): Eukaryota > Viridiplantae > Streptophyta > Magnoliopsida > Fagales > Juglandaceae > Pterocarya > Pterocarya stenoptera. The sequence goes on along the minus strand of QEOT01122356.1, from coordinate 13,649 downwards.
AAAGATGATCAAGCTGCTAAAAATGGGGTGCGATTCAAAGCTAGATTGGTAGCCAAGGGCTACGCACAGACAGAGGAAATTGACTATAGTGAAGTATTCTCTCCTGTTGTGAAACATTCATCCATTCGGATATTGCTAGCTTTGGTTGCACAATATGACCTTGAGTCAGCTCAGGTTGACGTGAAGACAGCTTTCTTACATGGTAATCTGGAGGAGGAGATTTATATGTCTCAACCGGAAGGTTTTAAAGAAACTGGTAAAGAAAAATGGGTTTGCTATCTGAAGAAATCTCTCTATGGTTTGAAGCAGTCACCTCGGCAGTGGTACAAACGTTTCGACCGCTTCATGATTGACTTAAAATACACTCGTTGCCAATACGATCACTGTGTATTTTAAATAACTTGCAGATAGATCTTTCATATATTTGCTTTTATATGTAGATGACATGTTAATTGCATGTAAAAGCAAGGTGGAGATAGATCGAATGAAGGCTCAGCTGAGTCAAGAGTTTGAAATGAAAGATCTAGGAGAAGCACGAAGAATATTGGGGATGGAGATTAACCGAGATAGGGTGAGAAGCACAGTTCATCTCACTCAGAAACAATATCTGAAGAGAGTACTACAACGCTTCAACATGAACTCGAAGATGAAGCCAGTAAGTACTCCAATAGCCCCATATTTCAAGCTCAGTGCATTGCAATCTCCTAAAAGTGATGAAGAGCGGGACTATATGAAAAATGTCCCGTATGCAAGTGTTGTAGGAAGCTTAATGTATGCCATGGTGTGTACACGACCTGATATCTCCCAGGCCGTTAGCTTAGTCAGCCGATATATGCATAATCCTGGAAAGACACATTGGCATGCGGCTAAATGGATTCTACGGTATATTCAAGGTACTGTAGATCTTGGTTTGAAGTTCGAGAAGAGTGAAGATAGTCTAGTAACTGGATATGTTGACTCAGACTATGCTGGTGATCTTGACAAACGACGATCGACAACTGGATATGTGTTCACTATGGCTAAAGGACCAGTTAGTTGGCGATCTATTTTGCAGTCTACAATTGCACTATCATCCACAGAGGCTGAATACATGGCTGTAACAGAAGCCGTGAAAGAAGCCATTTGGTTACAGGGACTGGTAACAGATTTGGGCTTTAAACAGCAACAGGTTACCATTTATTGTGATAGTTAGAGTGCAATTCATCTGGCCAAGAATCAAGTGTATCATTCTCGAACGAAGCATATAGATGTTCGTTTTCACTTCATACGTGAGATATTAGATGAAGGGGACATTCTACTTCAGAAGATTGGCACTGAAGACAATCCAGCAGATATGTTGACGAAAGTCATCACAGGGATCAAATTCCAACACTGTTTGGAATTGATCAATATCTCACACTGCTGAGCACCTTCGGGTGCGTTGGTGCCTTATGGCACATTTGATAGCGGAAATCTCTCATGGCAGATATAACGAGTATTTCAATGAGGGGGTGAAATCATTTGAAGGAAACAAATTTGCAGCAGCCCAATATGGCACACATGGGTCGAGAGGGTGATTGTTAAAGATCAACCCATAGTGTGAATACAAAATTACAGCTGCCCCTCAGAAGTCTTGGATAGCTGCTGCATGCATCTACAAATATCAAGCAGCCCCAATTGTACAAAATATCAAGCAGCCCCCAACTGTAAAGTTAATGGCTGATATTTTGTTTGTCTCCTGAGGTTTTGTCTATAAAAGGAGATCAATTGTAAAACGTAGAAGGCAGTGGGAAATACATAGAAGGAGCCATTTGTAGAGATAGAGAATCTGGTTAATGTTTTGTAATTTTGTACAAACATTTCGAAATAAATTGTTTCCGCTCAGTGGACGTAGGCAAATTGTCGAACTACTTATATATTGTCTTTATCTCGTGTTTGGGTGTGTTTCTGGATGGTTTTAGCTCAACAGCTTTTTTAGAAGAATATCCAGTTAAAAGAATGTTAGAATGATGGCTACACTGGTAAGAATATAAACTTTCTTGAGCTAGTATTGGAAAACTTCTCAGCTTTTAGGTTCAGACATTTATTGGGAAACTTCTCAGCTTTTTCCTTCTATGGAGGTTGAGGCCCAACCTCACTATAATGAGCCAAGGCTGCATAGGGATGACAAACAACATGAACAAAACTTCAAGACCAATATCCAACAAGTGGCTCAGAGGATTGAGCGACTAAATCCATTTAAAAATGTTTTCTATTATGTATTTGAAAATGCAGTTCAGTTATTCGGCAGAAATGGTTTCGAAGATCTTATTAATGAATTGTACAATGATAAAGATCTTCCTGATGAATATATGGAGATGTTGCACCGTGACGTTGATCAACAACTTTAATTGCTCACCGTAGATTGGTTGTTTAAACAACCTAGAATCTAAAATCTTAAGCACGAAGAGTCCTCTAGAAAAATTACAAATAAAGGAATAAACCCACGTCTGTATACTTCTGAATTTTCCAAGTGAAGCAATGAGTATTTTTAACTCTGTTTGGTTGCTAATAAACCAAGGGAAAATGATGATGCTTACAAAGAAGAGAAGAATGAGTCAACCCAATAATACCCACAATCTGAGAAAGATATATGAGTGTTGTTGGAGGGGAAAAACTCAGGATCTGATCTGAGTGGGGTGGTGAGTGCTTACGCGGAAACAATGGGGAGTGAATGCTAGGGGAGGAAATGGAGCTGAACTTCTCAGGAGTTTGCGTTAGTCAATAGCCTTCTTCTTTCGGTGTTTTTTTTTTTTTTTGCTTTTTCTAATACAACTGACAACAACTTAAAATATTAATTGATATGCGGTAAGTGGCTTGTACCGAGAAGAACTGAACCGTAAAAGGGTATAAGATTTCAAAATTCCAAACCAGTCCCACTACGTACAGGCGAGTTTATGTACGAAGTTGCGCACGGTTCCGCCACGTCAGTTTTATTTAAAAGAAAAAGTAAAATGGAAGAATTCTAAAAAAAGTAAAGGAAAAAGTTGAAGGTAGTCGATTTCGGGGACTCATTTGCGCATGAAATCGATATGTGGCTGCCACTTGTTAAGTGAAACGGTGCGCACAGGCTCCTTGCTAAAGACGAAAAAGTTGCTCCTCCTCTCAACCTTGTGAAACGGTGCGTACTGAAGAATTGCATATTGTTCTGAAGCTGAAGCTCCTTCGCATCTCTTCTCTTCGTGGCCATCAACGAAATCGAATCAAAGATGTTTCCAGCAGAGTTGCCATCGTGAGTGAGTGTCTCCCTCTCCAACTCGCAGCTAAAGTTGAAGCTTCTTTCTTCCTTTCTCCGAGGTTCAAACCCTAGCCCTAGGCAATTTTTTTGGTTTCTATTCAAGACCAGATTTTCGTTACCAATGTTGTATTTGTTGCTCTAGGTTGCACCGGCCTTGCTGTTATGCCAGGCATTTTATAAAACAAAGATTCCACAATAATTTCCAGTGGCATGATAAGGGAGAGATAGCTTTGAACTTTATGCGATTAGGTGGGAGTGATTTATTTCATCAAAATCATTTTATCAAATCATTATGTAATTCGCAGTGATTGATCGATTTGCTGTCGATTATTAACATTTTTGGTTTTCGGAGTATATTGGAAATGGTACTGCATTGGCTTGTAACTTGTTAAAAATGCAAATTTTGGAACTGTTGCAGCCCCCTGTGAGTTCCATCTTTGGAGATTATCTTGTATCAATTGGGTCGATGGAGTATTCTGAAAAGATGCACATAGCTGGTTGAACTTGCTCTTGGATTCTTGGTTTCGGGACTGTCTACCGGATAGCTTGTTGACCCATTCGAACGAGTCTATGCCAAAAACCTTAGCCTCGAGCTCATGGATAGAAACCAAGAAATGGCAACGGAAATCTGTCAATAACTCTGACTAACGGGGGTGTATTTAAAATGCAAATCTGTAAGGACTTTTTATGTCTAAGGTGATATGTCTGAAATTTTATTTTTGGCCAGCTGAAGCTTCTTCGTGGTTCACTTCCTGCGAGAGAGATGTGCGGTGCGAAGCATTCGGAGAGGAGACGTACCAGCAGAGATGGGCCAACGGAGACGTAGGTGCACTAGTTCGTGAGCGGGAAACCAATCTTCTTCGTGCGTTCTCTTCCTTCCAGGCTTTCATCTTTTTTTTTTTCTTTATTTTTTTTTTTAAGGCCTTGTGTGCAAGGGTGCACAAGGTGTCCCCCAAATGGACTACCTGTAACAGAATTGAAAAGTGAAATGGGAGAAGATAGACAAGAGCATACTTCCGTTGGTCGTTCTCAAACATCCTAGATCTGATTAGATTCTAGTTGTCTCCGTCTCCCGTAAACTGACTCACTTATTAGCCATTTTTTAACCTCACTTTCACGTTCGTCATTCCTCTGCGATCCACGTCATTCCTCGACTGCCCTGCACTCCTCTGTCACCCACCCCATAGTCATTAGATTTTTCGGAGAGAACCTCCCCAGTCCTCGGCGTCATTTATCGTCATGAAAGCCATAATAAACATTCACTTCAATTTGTTTGCAATTATATATGAGATAAGCCGAACACTTGATGACTATTTTTTGGATAAACGATGCAATCTTATCGAAAGCGCAGGGCGCAATCCTAAATTCCTAATCACAAAAACACTGGACAATTTTAACACTTGAAGTTTCCAAATTACCACATAAGGATTTCTTGCTGTTTGGTTTCAGACAACTGAATCGGGCATGCTGACTCTTTCCTTCACAATTGGTTGTGGTTTTGAGAAAAGAGGGAAAAAAGTGAAAAGATGTCCAATGTTTACTGGACGAGTTCCAACATGCAAGGAATAACTAAATTCCACCATACAAGATTATACAGAAGGGAAAAAAAACATGAGTGGAGGAGGGAGAGTGGACGGGGAATCTGGGGAATGGAGCCTAACCTGGCGAAACGCACCGTTTAAGTTTGTATCAATTCTTACATTCTATGTCATTTTCGGTGCGCATGGGTGCACCAAATTGCCTGAAAGAAAGAATTTTCCATTCCCAAATCGAGGTTTCTTTTAAAAAAAAAAAATGGAATGATTGTATTTAAATATGAGTAATGTTAAATATAATTCTAATGTGTACAAATCTTGTACATTCTACAATCTTAATGTGTGTAAATCTGATACTGAGGCTTCTTATATAATCGAACTCATTTCTAAATACCAATTACCTCAATTTTAATTTTAAAATTTTTTTTACATATATAATTACTCTTTCTATATGTATATCAATATATTTTTTCCCATATGTTTTTTAAACTACGATTCTATAACCTATAAAGGAAACTTGAATAGGTTACGACGAAAAAGGATTGTCGTGTAACAAGCGTGCCCTATACTCAAAAGGGCCCCTAAACGACAAACCAATGATCAAAGAAAACAGTCATAGCACCCGTTTGTGAAATTTAAGCAACAGCCCGAATAGGACAGGGTATAACAAAACAGAGACAAAATCATCTCTAGAAAGCAACGAAATGTCGTATTTGAATTCCAACAGGAGACTGTTGAGAGATACATATATTTCAAGCTACAATTTTCTCAATTGCATTAATGGTTATGAACTAATTTAATAACTTAAACGAAGACAAAAGAATTACACTACTATAAATATTATCTGATGATTCACGTTATTTTTTATTTTTATTTTTTATTTCGATAGTAATTCAGTATATTTAGTCTAGTTTGGTTATATAAAACCAAACTATCTCATTTACTTCATCTTATTTCAACTCAACTCATATAATCATTATAATTTTCTCAAACTCTCACATAAAATATATTAAATAATTCAACTTTTTCAAAATTTAAAATAAAAATAATATTAAAAATTTATATTATAATAATATTTTATTCAATTTTTATTTCATCTAAACTGTGTAACCAAACAGGACATTGAGTAATTTTTTTATGCATATATTTTAAAAAAAATTACTCAATTAAGTTTAATTAATGACAAGTTTATTATGTCGAAAACAAAAAATAATAAAAATGTATTTTTTTATAGCTTATTTGTAGCTTGGAAGAAGGGGGAGCACGAGCCGTGCAAGGTGCAAGACAAGTCTTGTTTTGGAATTGGCCCCCACAAAATGAGGAGTAAAGAATGCAAACGTTGATAGATGCAAACGTGGAGAACTCGTACTTTGCCACCAACCAGTTCACTCCATATTTCATAGGGAAAAAGTCAATTCAATAGTAAATTGAATTGTGTTGGTATAAAAAAACAGGCGGGTCTCGTACAATGTCCGCCATCGATATGATGTGGACACAACCTTATAGTGCATGTTCCTCGTGCATAGCTAGAAAAGAAGACCAATGCAGACTGGCCCTCTGTTTTAAAGCACATTCTTCTTGATTCCTAAACGTTCTTTGGCCATGTCAAGTCCTCTAATGTATGCTTTTTTCGCCCCGCGGTTCTTTTGAAGGGGTTTCTCATATTATAGTTTGTGATTCTAGATTTTTTTTTTCATCCTGTTTGTGGTAAAATCTTTTACCGAGTTCTTATCAGAACAACAAAGATCCGACTTAAGATTATTGAAATTAATAGAAAGGTTCCGTTTGAAATGTGAGTTAAAATGAGATGAATTGAGATAAAAGTTGAAAGTTGAATAAGATATTGTTAGAATATTATTTTTTAATATTATTATTATTTTAAAATTTTAAAAAATTAAATTATTTATTATATTTTATGTAGAAATTTAAAAAATTTATAATAATAAGATGAGATGAAATACTTCTTATACCTTAATTGAATGAGTTGATCACATTCGTAATTTTATCCCAAACTATAATTCTTACCACTTAAAAATAGTAATTCTTATTGTCATGAAATAGAAAAATTTTATTTATTATCTTTATACACTATACATCATATTTTTTTTTAATTATTTTATTTATTTTTATTAAATATTTAGTATATGAATGATGATTAAAATAATTTAATTAATTTTAAAAAAATATTGTATAGTATGTGAAAATAATAAATAGTAAAATTGATGTCCATCATTAAAAAAAAAAAAAAAAAAACTAAAAAACTAAAAAACATCCTTCTTAAAGTCCTTTTTTATTTTTTGCTTTAATTCTCGGGTTTTTGTTACCGTTGTCTTTTTCTTCCTTCCTCATTTCCTCGAGGGATTTGGTGGGTTTGGCTTCTTCACTGATATAAAATGATATTTGTATCTACCCCAAAACCACTACTCTGAGAAAAAGAAAAACCATATTTCTCCTAGCTTCCTCATCTCTCTTTTCCCATTCTCTTATCCGTGTTCCTCTTAATGTTCTCATCTTGAAATACCAAGTTTTGGGTTTTTCTAAGGGAATTAAGAGAGACATGGAGGCTGTTTTAAAGGCCAAAGGGCTTCTCTCTCTACCCCCAAGCCCCAGAGCCAGGGGTTTAACCCCATCACAGGGCTTAAGGCATAGATTTTTCACCCCAAAGGCTAAAACCACTGGTGGGTTTTCTCTATCCTCGAATGGGTTCGAAAAATTCAATGGGTTTGTCTCAAAAACTCATGGGTTTTGTCAAAAAGAGAGAAACTTGTTTATCTGCCGGGCTGAGGCTGCAGCAGCAGCTGATGGGCAGCCACCAACTGGTGAATTAGAAATTGAGAAGCCAAAGATTTTGGGTATTGAAATTACGACGTTGAAGAAGATTATACCACTTGGGTTGATGTTCTTTTGTATCCTTTTCAACTATACAATACTCAGAGACACGAAGGACGTATTGGTCGTGACAGCCAAAGGGAGCAGTGCAGAAATTATTCCGTTTCTGAAAACTTGGGTGAACTTGCCTATGGCTGTTGGGTTCATGTTGTTGTACACCAAACTGGCTAATGTGTTGTCTAAGCAGGCTCTCTTCTATTCGGTTATTCTCCCATTCATAGGCTTTTTTGGGGCATTTGGCTTTTTCCTGTATCCTCTCAGCAATTATATACACCCAGAGGCTTTTGCTGATAAGCTTCTCAACATACTTGGCCCCAGGTTCCTTGGTCCCCTTGCTATTATGAGGATCTGGAGCTTCTGTTTGTTCTATGTCATGGCTGAACTTTGGGGTAGTGTGGTGATTTCAGTATTGTTTTGGGGGTTTGCCAATCAGGTAATTAACTTATCTCGTGAAGTAGACTTGTACGGATAATCTGTATACTTGGTTGGTATACTATATACTTGCCTTACATACGATGAAGGTTTCTTGTGTTAGAATTTCGTAATTAGTTTTTTCCTATATGTTGCTCAAACACTAGAGCATATCTGCTTATATAGCTTGCTGTGTAATATCATATCTGTTCCATGTTTGATTAAATTATTATATAGTTTCATTTTCTCTTTCCGCATGCCTGTTTTATGGGCCTGAGAATATGTAATACTCCATATGATAATGATAAGGGTAGGTGGTGTATGAGATCCCACATTGCTTGAAAATGAGAAGTTCTTGCTCTTTATAAAGTTCCAATGAGACTCCAGTTGTATCATTGACTAGTCATTTTGGAATATAGGCCATGTGGCTTTCATTGGGGTATTACAAATAGTATCAGAGCCTATCCTAGCAAAAAATATGGGACTTGAGCCGTGCCACCTACGACCGACTGGCCCGACAAGGACGTCAGGAATTTAAAGGAGGTAGATTGTAATACCCCATTTGATAAGGATAATAGTAGGTGGTATATAAGATCCCATATTGCTTGGGAATGAGAAGTTCTTGCTCTTTATAAGGTTCCAATGAGACTCCAGTTATATCATTGACTAATCATTTTGGAGTATAGGCCACGTGGTTTGGGCTTTCCATTGGAGCGTTACAGATTATCACTATCTTTACATGGGTCGTTACTAGTGGATAATTTTCAATGTAGAATATCTAGATTTTCTTCATGAGTCGGCTGCCTAGATTCAATAATACCTTGTTATTCATTTGGTTTTTAAAACATTTTTTCGGTGGTTGTTGTTGTTTTTTTTTCTAGGCCCTCGATGTCTAATTTTTGCTACTTTAGAGATGTCTAGTTTCTTTGGATATATGGGATTCTTCGAGGCTAGGATGATATAATAGGTTGCATGTACTAGGATATCTTCTTTTGCATGAATCTGAAGCTTGTTTGATAGTCTTGATAATAAATAATATATCCCCGGTGAAACATCTGTCCCTGTTTCATGCTTTTCCAAATGAGACTATAATGTCTGGTTCTGCCTTTGTGGTAGACTTAAGTATAAAAATGCCTTCATTTGCTTATGTGACGATTCTATGATACACATTGTATCTGAACTAGACATGAAATAACTTTGGAGCTCAAGGTGTTGGCTTCCAAGTTATGCCTTGTAATCAGCATCAGCATCAAAGTGTGATTTTGCATTTTTTCAAGAAACAAGAATTATTTTGGTGCACAAGAGATGGAAATTCCCCTCCATGGTGTGATGTAATTAATGCTTGTGAACCATAATTAATAGATATTTAGGTGAAGTTATTATCACCTGATATTTTCTTTCAGTTATTATGAATACTAGTTTATATACTTGCATTATTTTGAGGTTTTGTTTTTGAAGATAATCATATCTAATGTTGATCCCTTGATGGATGTATCATGGCTATGCTCTCTTTTGCGATTCTCGTGTTTATTGATTTCCTTCTTATTTAAATGGATTAGGGTGACAATATCTATACATTCTGTACATCTTATATTGGCAAAATGTAGAGAGAAGGAAAGAATGGCTCCCTGATAGTGAACAGAATTGTGAGTCTATTTATGGGAGGACCTGCTACTTCATTCTGCAAATGACAAGCATTTATTTCGTGCTGTAAATAACTCTTCCTGATATTTTTTTTTCTTAGGTATACAAATAAGAAGCATTTGTGATGGAGTGATAAATGCCTTTTCCACTATGTATTATTTTCCCTACATTATTCAACAGTGGTTTTAAATATAAGATTCTATCCGTGTTTTCAATACAAAAATAGCTGCATTCATTTTACATAACATAGGCATGACCTAAATATTACTCATGTACCTTATTCTGTCTCAAAAGTTGTGAAACAGAGACCGTGGCTGAGTTGGAACTGGAAAGTCTCACTGAAGTTTGAGTTTTGAATATAATTGCTAATCTCTCTCTCTGAAGTATGAAATCCTGCAAAAGGCTGAAACAGGAGGAAAATTTCATTCTTACAAATACATTCAAGTCCAATTAAATCTTCTTGTCTCACTCTATGTTGTAGATATTATAGAGTGTGCTTTTGATTTCTTCTGGTATGATTGGTCTTTGACTTAATGTGAATTGCATAACATTGCATGTATTTTTCTATGATTATGCCTAACATTCTGTCTTTAGCCGTCCTCTAATCTGCTGTTGGTTTTTTTTTGTGCAGATAACTACTGTTGACGAAGCAAAAAGATTTTATCCCCTATTTGGTCTTGGGGCAAATGTTGCTCTTATATTTTCAGGTCGAACGGTGAAGTATTTTTCAAATTTGAGGAAAAATTTAGGTCCTGGTGTTGATGGTTGGGCCATTTCCCTTAAAGCAATGATGAGCATTGTGGTGTTGATGGGGTTTACAATCTGTCTCCTATACTGGTGGGTGAATAATTATGTCCCTCTTCCAACCCGTCGTAAGAAGAAGAAGGTAATCTTCAGCAATGAAACTCCTGCTGTTTATTAAGTTTCATTGGTTCAGTCGCATGTTGATATTAGACATTTATATTGGCAAGATTTGTCATTTATTTTCTTTACTTTTGCTTAACATGGCACTCTTTTCTTACTTGCGGAACTGGTCGGAAAGCTACCTTGATATGATGTATCACTATCTCGTTTGTTATTAGCTGGGTTGGTTTGCTAACTTCTAATTAGGTGTTCTCTTTATCATGTGTACTGGGTCTACGCTACTTAAATCAATAAAATAAAATTTTTACCTATAAAAAATAATTGTAATGGGTTTTTGTTTTTGTAATTTACACCATAGTTTGCTCACATTGCTCATTATTTTAATCAAGACAGATCCAGGATTTCTGTTTCATTTGTATTGATCATAACTCTTAGGTATGATTTGAAAGTCTTATAAGATGCACCTGCACAGACTTTGTGCAGTTGCGGTCAAAATAGATCCCCCATGGTTGAAGCAGCTATGAAAGATATGCTGATATGATTTTTCCATTGTTGCAGGAGAAGCCCAAAATGGGGACAATGGAGAGTTTGAAATTCTTGGTTTCTTCAAGATACATTAGGGATCTTGCCACTTTGGTGGTTGCGTATGGTATTAGCATCAACCTTGTTGAAGTTACATGGAAATCTAAGCTCAAAGCTCAGGTGAACTAATGATGAATTGTTCCAATTTTATATCTGAATTGGCTTGATACTTAAAAGGGTCTCTGACTCAAAATTGTGCAGTTTCCAAGCCCAAATGAGTATTCTTCCTTTATGGGCGACTTCTCAACTGCCACTGGAATAGCAACTTTTACAATGATGCTGCTAAGCCAGTTCATATTTGAAAAATATGGATGGGGAGTTGCTGCCAAGATCACGCCCACAGTCCTGCTTCTGACAGGAGTTGGTTTCTTTTCTCTGATATTATTTGGGGATCCACTTGGACCTTCTCTTTTGAAGTTTGGGATCACACCTCTTCTTGCAGCTGTATATGTGGGTGCCATGCAAAACATATTCAGCAAGAGTGCCAAGTATAGCTTGTTCGACCCTTGCAAAGAGATGGCCTATATTCCATTGGATGAGGAAACCAAGGTTAAAACACTTTTCTTGCTATTCAGGGTTCTTATTATTGAACTAGACTAGTTTCAGCGATGCTAAAAAAATTAATCTGGAAGTTAAATTTGTCCTAATAACTTATATATGTGAATAAGAAAAGGGAAAACTCTGGGAATCTTTATGGCCTAAAATTGAATTTCTTCAAACTTCAGAAATTTCCTTACAAAACTCTGATAATGCATACGTATATATCCTTTTACTTTCAATAGTTGATTACTCACCATAGCACTTTATTTCAACATCAATTTTGCTGAGGTTCATCTCTGAGCCCGCCTGTCACTCTGCCTATTTATTTATTGCTTTAGGTTAAAGGAAAGGCAGCCATTGATGTCGTCTGCAATCCATTGGGGAAATCTGGCGGTGCTCTAATTCAGCAGTTTATGATCTTAACCTTCGGTTCACTTGCCAATTCGACTCCTTACCTCGGGGGTATACTTTTGGTAATTGTTCTTGCATGGTTAGCAGCAGCCAAGTCACTGGATACACAGTTTACTGCATTGCGGAGGGAGGAAGAGTTTGAGAAGGAGATGGAAAGAGCAGCTGTCAAGATTCCAGTTGTGGCTGAAAACGCAACTGGGAATGGTTCTCTTGCAAGTGGGTCAGCACTGAATCCAAAGTCTGGTGACCCGACGGGCAGCTCACCTGAAACCTCAACCCCTCAAAACATTTAATAATGGTTCTCCTGCCAGGTTGATTAACAGGAGGAATTAGTGGAGCCAGATGAGAAGAAGTATTTGGTGAAATATTGGTTGTAGAATTTGATCTACTTATGAAAGAAGTATGCTACTGATTGTCCTTGAAGTCCAATTTTCCATGTGTAATGAGCTTTAAATCTGTTTAGTTTAAGGAAAATGCTACTTAGACCGATAGGATCGATAAAATTGACCGATTGTGATTTTTATTTTTTAACTTAATCGTTAAAGAAATGATTATTAGAGAGGATATTTTTTTAAAAAAAATAAAAAAATGGTTAATATAAAAATAAAAATAAAAAGTTCATTTGCACTGGTCAGTTTTTTCGCTTAAAAATATCGATGCTAGTAGCATTATTCTTTGTTTCTGTACCTCTAGAAATTCTTTGGAACTATATGATGAGGGTTCCTTTATTTTATTTTGGTATTCGTGCAAAAATTTCTTGCTGGAAACGTTGGCATGGATGATACCTTGCACCGAGGTTACTTTCATTTCATGCCCACGATTCGATATGAACTACCGCTTGAGTTTATATGATAATGATCTTTTCATCTTTGGACTCCGTATTCTCAACCCATTTATATTTCGTTTGGGATTTAACATAAGATCCCCCCTATCCCATGACTGGAAAGGAGTGAAAACCCACCACTACGAAGTTCAGGAAACTCGATCCTTCGGAGAAAACTGCAAAACCAGCACAATATGTGCAGCCTCAGAGCTAGTAATAGTTCCTGTCTCCTTCCGATGAACCACAAAATCCAATGAGTTGTTGAGGGTGTAGCCCAAAAAATTTTCCCGAAGGCGAATTGCCTTTTTGTTTTCATATTTTTTCATAAATTTCTTTTATATCCTTCTAAATATTTTTAAAAAAAAATTCTTATCATTAAAAAATACTTACTTAATTATAAAGTAAAAAGAAAAAAACAGTATTGGTAGACACGACCCAATCTCGATAGCCCACGCATTTCTCAAATCCAATCCTGCACTCCAATAAAAAAAAAAAATGGAAATATGCTCTCGGCTGGCATCGAGGGGCCAAGTTCTAGCTCACGATTTTAGACACCCATTACCATATGCATAGAAGTCCCTATATGTACTATATATATATATATGCACAAGTTTATAGCTTCCTGAATGTTCCTTGAGCTATGCTCAACATTCCCTGTCATTGAATCGGGAGGAGTAGGTTTCAGGACCGTTTA
>QEOT01122355.1:4671-24890 GCA_003123785.1 Pterocarya stenoptera | reverse complement strand
AAAAAAAAATATGAAGATAAAATTGAATATCTATTTTCCTGGGTTGATTGCAGGGTAATTTTAAGGCTTTGGGATATTTCTAACTACGACTGCAGAAGGTTTGTGAATTCCGAATGGGGCTACTTTTGTAAATCTCATGCAGCCTAAAATAATTCGATCTTATTAACATGACAGTATCTGAAATGATGGTAAATTAATCTTATGATCCAAATAAAACTCAAAGGAAAATAGTACCAGCAACTCTTCTTTGAGTACGTGGAACAATTAGCCAGTAACGAATGATTCGGCCGATGCTAAGATTTTGAGTCTATTCAATGCTTCCATTTTTTCAGCCTATAAAATATCCAAAAACGCTAGATGCAGTTGGTTTGGGTAAGCGATGGGGAGTCGGGCTAATGTGGAAAAAAGAGAACGACGTTGTTTGCTTTTATTCCAAATTTCGTTGTTTGCTCCGAGCTCTCCCTCCTCTCTGTTTTGAAACACACATTTTAAATTTGCCTCGAAAGTACCCCGAGCTTTCCCTCCTTCTCTCTGTTTCGAAACACCCCTGACGACGTTTGTGGTTCGAGTAACCCCGAAGACCTCTCTGTTTCTCTCCCAAGCTGCTCTCCTTCCGTCCTCTTAGTCATTTCTCATCAGAAGAGATTTCTCTCCAGCGGCGTCGCCCCTTCCTTCCCGTCTGCTCAATCATTTCTCATCCCAACAAATTTCTCTCCAACGACGAAGCCCCTTCCTTCATCTCGATGGCCCTTCTATTTCCCTTCATCCCGAAACTCTAATCCTAACCAACCCCTTTCCCTAATTTCAAAACCCTAACCCTAACCAGTCTCTTTGCCTCATCCGAAAACCCTAACCCTAACTCCCTTCAACCCGAAACCCTAATCCTAGAAGAAGGTGACCAACGAAAGACACTCGCCCCTGTCCGGTCCAGGTTGAAGGCAAGTAAATCATTCATTTCCTAATTACAATTGTATTAGGCATTACAATTGAAACTTTTATTGTCTTGGCCTTTCAATCCCATTCAAAATCTTGTTTTTTTTGTTATTTTTAAACATATTAGTTGATATAATGCCGAATCTTTATTCAAATAATTAATATAAAAACTCACTAAAAACACTTTTTCTATTTATATTTTGCATTCGACGAGGATTAAAGTAAACTTTACCACTGTTAAATTCATGATCTATTTTGATGATGAGCACCGAACATGCAACGGGAAGAAGCCCGTTCTCAAACCCACACAAAAATGCTCTTCTAGATGCAGTGGGAAACGAAATGGGGGGATGAAATGGTTTCCTCTCTCCATCCTGTTATTAATTCAAATTTAATTTGTTTTCTATTTTTTTATTATTATTTATCGGATGACGTGGCATGATGCCAATTGCCACGTCAGCCGACTGCACGCCCGACTGCAGAAACTGACTGTCTATAGAATTACTGTAAAATATCAGGGAATCTAACAGCCCATTTTATAGAAATACTGAAGATTTAAATGGAACATTTTTATTTTTTATAAGTTAAAGATTTGATACTGAACTGTACGTGATCAAGTGAAACACTAAATAAATCACATTAAACTCACATTGGATGTATATATCAGATTACATCACGCGTGATCTATACGTGATCAAATCGTTTGGATTTAGAAATGACTTGAGATAAATTAAAATGATTTGTGAATAGTAAAAAACAATATTTTTAGAATAATATTTTTTTATATTATTATTATTTTAAAATTTGAAAAAAATAAAATTTTTATTATATTTTGTAAGAAAATTTGAAATTTTTTTTTTAAGATTTTAAAAAATTGAATTGTTTATTATATTTTGACATGAAAATTTGGAAAGGAAAGATTCTTTTGAGATTTGAAAAAAAAATATTATTATATTGTGTAAAAATTTAGAAAAATTGTAACGATGAAGATAGGATGAATTGAGGAAACTTGTGAATCCAAACGACCCTATTATACTCATATGGAAAATTGGGGAGGCTTTTTCTCTACAATATTCTTTGGTGGTTGCCTTAACAGGAATTACATCACATGGTAAACAAAATTGCACCACACGCATCCATTTAAATATTAAATTAGGAAAATGCTACTCGACCCGTTCTAAACTCTCGTTATTTTGTCCCGCTGTACGTGGCATCTTAGACTCACTTTATAGACTTTTATTCATTCATTTCATTTAATTAAAACACGAAACAACAGGAAAGTAACGAATTCGGAATTTTGGGAAATGCCTCAGCGCGTTCTCTCCGCCCAACGCCCATCGACACCGTGAGCCGACCTCACATTTAGAATGCATGTTAAAATAAATTGAACTCTCAATTAAAATAAACACTCAAACTGAAATTGAATTCTAAATAAAATAAACACTCAAAGAAATTATTCACTAGAGGAACTCAAAGAAACTGAGATTAAACCGAAAGCACCTAAACCGCAACACTTTTTCCTTTTTTCGTCTGCATTTTGCCCAATTTTTAGCAGGAGTTGCTTCACATTGTGCTCCGTTTCTCTCTCTTTTTTTTTTTCCGTTTGCCTTCAATTTCTTTTGTTTCAGAGAAAGACCATCTGCTTGCTCTGTAATGGGAGTGAGATAGAGAGAGCGAGCCGAGAGGTAGGGAAGGAGAGGAAAGGTTTAAGCATCATGCGGCATGTATGGGAGCTTCGGACAGTGGCACTGGACGTCGTCTCCAGAGTGGCTGGCAGCTTCCATCGTCGGTAGTAGAGGTGCAGTGCTGGTTCAAATGCTCTATTTTGAGTGTAGAAAATAGGGGACAACGTGCTGAGTCCGTCAAGAGGGTGGTGGCGGTTTCTTCCTGAGAGGTGCTGTGGAGGAGATGCCACAGTTGCACCTCATCACGATTTGTTGTAGCTTGAATGGTTGATGAACGATGATGATGGCGAGGAACACTCTGCGGGCGAAACTTCTGTCGTGAGTAGAGGTGAATGACTTTGGGTGGGGCTGGCGATGCGAGTAGAGCTTTCCACGTCAAGCGGGACAAACGAACGGGCCGTTAGAGGGGTGGGGCTCGAACTGGTGGGGCTAGGGGTGGCGAAATGGAGGGTCTGGGCGGCCAAAATGGTGGGTGGGTTTGGGCGGGCTGACCCTTGGGTCTGGTAGGGGGGAAAAAAAGACAAAAAAAAAAAAAAAAAAAAAAACCTTGCCGTCAGAGATGAGTTTGGAGAGGTCGGAGATATTCCGTCAATGGGGATGAAGCTGGGCCTTCAATGGGTCGGAGATGAACTGCAGCCTTCACGGGTTCACAAGGTAGAGAATGTGCAGAGGACTTTGAGATGTAGAAAAGGGATTACCGTTGGAGAAATAGAGCTGGGACTTATGGCTTCATGTGTTTTATGTTTTAAAACGAACAAAATGCTTTCCACGTCAAGCGGGACAAATGAACGGGACGTTAGAGTGGGCTGAGTAGCAATGTCCATTAAATTACCACTTAAACGGTACAGAACTGCTATGCAGCTTTAAAGCCCAGTTGCTCAGCAAATCCAAAGATCCAATTTTGTCGCAGCTCATTGCCACCTCTGCAAACGAGCAAAAGACAGCACCTAGTTCACATCTTTATGCACAAAATAGTTGAAACAAATCAAAAGCAATAACAAATTGTTGAAGTAAAAGGTATATGAAAGCTTATGAATAACAAAGAGGCAGAGTATTTAACAAATCTTGGATCAATAATTCATAAGAATTGGGAGACTAAAGAGGATGGGTCGTAGAATTAGCCCTATGATGGGTCGTAGACCAATCATGCTCAATGTTACATAGTGAGCAAAATGAGTGTTAGCATGCACAACTGGGAATATTAGGATAGATAAAAATATGAGGACGTAAATTCAAAGGTAGAAATGGCTCCTACTGAGGGTAAGATGAAAAAGGATTATTTGAGATGGAGGCACAACAAAACCAATCAATGCACCAATGATAAAAAGCAATTTGATTCCAAGGCATGGAAGTGAAAAGAGACAAAGGGACGCTTAAAATTACATTGGTAGCAGTAGTGAAGAAAGCTATGTTAATCATGGAGGCAATAGACTAAATTTTCAAATAGGATAAATATAGTAAAAGAAGACATATGGCTGTTCCCAATTAGTCGATGATAATATAACCAACCCCAATTTAATTGGAATTAATTGAGTTGAGTTTCTTGAGTTTATGTCCCTAAAAAATTGACCCTCTTTCTTCAGGTGTCAGTTATCTATGAAGTTAAAATTTCCCTTGAAATTTGGTATGCCTAGTTAAATGATACTCTCTTTCTTGTTTAGGCTTTAGTGCCATTGAAGTATGATAACCTATTAAATGATTATCTGTAGTGACCAATAAAAAAAAATGATTATCTCTTGTGTACTTGAGCTATGCCTATTTTTGTCATCAATAAAACTAATTTATACCATTAAAAAAAGTATGATGACATTCTCAGCAAGTCAGCATCATTGATTTTTTGCCTTTACTCTATGTATAAGGCTTTAGTCTTCGAGTCTCTTGTTGGCTCTTCATTAGTTGGCATGATTGGCCTTATAAAATGGGAATACCATATAACAATTCCCAAAGCTAGCTATGGCATACCTTGTGCTTCTTAAATTTTTGCATTCTATTGCTACCATTATCAAAGTTTGTCACTTGCTCACTGCCATCATCCTCTAGTGGTAAGGTTTTGATTTCATCATAGAAACCGTCTGTCAGTCCAAGCAACCTGGTATAAATAGATGAAAACCAGTCAAGCAAAAGAGAAAATAGGACAAACCACCAAATATCCTATCAAACTTTACAAGTCTAATATTTTTTTTTTTTTTTTATCGGTAAATAAAATTTTATTGATCATAAGAATAGGCAAAAGCCCAACTTTACAAGTCTACAAATGAGATAAGAAGATCAGTAAAACCAGTCTTAATTCTGTTCCGCATACCCATTTCTTGATTTCTTTAGATACTTCTTCTTTTTCTCCATCTTTGTCATAGGAGCACGAGTGAAAAGCTCTTCTTCTTCCTGTGTACGCCTCTCCATTTTTGCCATATATCTAGCAAGCTCTCTACTTTCATGTCCAACAATTTCTCTGACCTGTATTCAACCAGCGACAAAAATAGATCCCCAGCTATTATACATTAAGATTATGTTTGGAAAAGAAGTTTTATTTTAAATTTTCATCTTCATCTCATCTCATCTTTACACTTTTTCAAATTCCCATACAAAATATAATAAATAATTCAACTTTTTCAAATCCCAATATAACTTTTTCAAATTCTAATTCAATTTTTTCAAATATCAAAACTAAAAAATAATATTTTAAACTTTAAAACAAAACACAAAATTCTCATCTCATCCTCCAAACATAATCTAAGTCCTTAAAGTCTAGTGAAACTGAAAAAGAGGTCCAAAACTAACCTCTTCAGGTCTCCCCTCCAAGTCATTCATCAGCCCACGCACAAAATCAATCTTCCTAGATTGCCATAAGATCTGTTTCTCCATTCTCAAGACGTTCCTTTCATGGCTTGAGATCTTACCTTCCTCCATAGAAGTAGGGGCAAACTTGGGGGGTCGATACACACCGCCAGCTTCGTACAAATTATAAACGCAACTTAGAAAACAAAAACCTCAAATATGTTTCATTTTTGTAAATAAAGTTTTTTAAAGGAGGGACGGAAAGACTCAATTGCTGAACTTGATACTTTAATATCTTGGCTCACCTCGGAAGTCATATCTGATTTGGGAACAAGCATATCAGGGTTCGGATGATATTTCAAAAGATCCTCTGCCTTCTGAGGAGCATTCGACTCTTCCCTCGGACCTACAGCTTCTGCTGTACCTGCAGCAACCCTTGTGAGCTTCTGGACTTCGTACTGAAGCTTTTTGTCAATCGGTCGAATCTGGCATAAATAGAAAGACGACAATTATGTAATAGGAACAACACAAGTTATTGATGGATAAGGAGAATAGAAACAAACCCCCTACCTTTTCCAAAAACAACCTTGTCTCTACTAGGTTCCGAACAACAGGACGGCCCTCAATCGAGAATCCTCTTGCTTTGCGAAGCAGATAATAGACCAATGACTAGCAATAGTTTAGGAGAAGCAAATTTTTGGCTTCAAGATAGCTAATACCATCTGCTGTAGCCTGTTGGGAACTGATTTGATTTCACCTAGTATGTGAGACAAAAAAAAAGTTAAGTAATCACTTGTCATAGTGGATAATGAATACGAAACAATTGGTTACTTGTAAAATGAAACGAGGCATTCGTCAATAACTAAAACAAGCTGATTTTGTTAATACTTGTAATAACCGTACTTTATGCTACAGAGCCAACATCAACAAGGGAATGTAGGCTAAGCTACTAAACAAAGTCGTGCGCGAAGATATTACCTAAAACTAATTCAGTATTTGTAAGACAGATTGTATCCCGGACTTAAAATTGGACTCACAAATGATCCTACCTTAGTGGTTAAAGCTTCAACTTTACTCCTTACAGAATCTAACCCTTCCTTCATTTCTTTCAAGACTGCAGTTAACTGAGGAACTTCTCTGCAATGACGACAAAATAACGGCAATGTGGTATCAGATTAACAAAACCGAAAAGGGGGAAAATCTCAAATTCACGAATTTGAGTGCCAACTTCCAAGTTCCAATGCAAGCTTCAGATTGAGCATTCACAGATTATAATCTCCCAATAAAGTACATAAAATATATGTGAAAGAACAAGAAAACCAGCAACACATATATTCAAGCTTACTTTGTAATTAGATCACCGTGACCTGAGTTGGTAGTCCTTGCCATACTTCAAATCCAGCTCTCCAATCAATCTGCCAGATGTCCATTGAAAGAACATTCAAAGTTTAAACACCCAACACGAAAATATTATCATTCAAGTAGGCCAGGCAAGGCAAAAACAATTTTTTAAGACCTTGATGATCGAGCCAATTTCAAAACAAAACAAAAAAATCCTTCGAGCATTAAAAAAAAGATACAACTGGTAATTAGCCAATTCATCCGATGTGACCTTGCCCGAGAATGACCACGACGGGGAGAAAAATCGTATCGGAACATGGCTGTTAGATTGAAAAACTGAGCTTTGAACAACGGATAATAACTCGAAGAAGAAAAATAACTAGTATAAGAAGTGTGAATTGCAGCAAGCCTGCGTCGGACTCTCCGATTGTGCCTTTGATTCTATGGTTGACTAGCCAATTTCTGATGCAGGGCGAGTTATCTAGGGCTTCCTATTGCGAAACAAGATGCAAAAGTAGCCCTAGTTTAGGAAGGCCGAATTAGGAAAAGTAGGCAGCCAATCAATCAGTCCTATCTACTGGACTCCACTAGCCGGCTTGCCTTCATTTAAATGGGCTACTTTTTTATACTTTTTTTTTTTTTTAATGAAAAATGATTTATACAAATCTCAAGTCTTTGTAAATGTAACGCCTCGCACCCAGATGGGATCGGAGAGTTACTTCTTTTTACCGTATAAATATAAGCTCCAAAATCTCAAAGACACAAAATCCATTTTATTCAAAAAAATACTTCAATATAGTTAACTAGAACCACCCCTAAATCTCAATAACATCATCAATATTCCAAAAAAATATATATATTACTCAAAGAAAAAGAACAAACTTTCTTATAAGTCTCTCCACTATTCCTTTGTATCATTTGATACTTATTCCTCTACGCTTAACTAATATCGCATGTTCTTCATATTCCTGGTCCCCAATAAACTTATCTAAAAAATAATTTTTTTTATAAGTAAACGATTTTTTTTTTTATGATAAACATAGCCCAAATACACAAAATGGTATACAACATATAAGACCTATCTAAGTCGCAGTAATGGAAACAAGAAATTCATGAAAATCTAGGCCATTAAAGTCTACAGTTACGGCCCATAGAAATAGAGTTCTAAAAAAGAAAGATCTATGTCCCTCTATTATCCGCTCCTTATTTTCAAATGTCCAGTCATTACACTCCTATCATAGGAACCCTCGACAGAGGTCCAAAAGGTGATGGCAATGGTGGAGGAATTGATGGCAGCAATGCTCGATAAAGAAATGGACTATTCTCTCTACCACCGTGTGCCGAAACTCCGGTGTATTGTGGCCAGACGCCGCTGATGAACCACAAGGAAGCTCCTTCCATTCTGGTGGAGGCTCTACAACACTCTGATGAGCATATCGAGACACAGGCAGCAAGGCAACCTCATTCCTATGAATCTGTTGAGGGAAGAAGGGAACATTCTGAGGGAGTAGTTGAGGGGCCTCCACGGAGGCCACTACTATCACCCATGGCTAGGCCGTAACCAAAGCCGAACAGAATCTTATGCCTCAGGATTTTATTAGATACAATATCATATCATAAAATGGTTGATAAAAATTTCAGACTTCATAGTCACAATTTTATGCAGCAGAAACATAATACAAAAATTGTTCATGTCTACACCAATCATGATAAAATGTCAGATTTGCAAAATTCAGAACAAAAACTAGTGCAGAAAAATAACTGAGGTTGGTTTCATAGCAGAATATGCAAGTTTTTTGTAAAATCAACCACAGTCAATTTTTGGCAAAGTTTAGAATAGGAACACCGCTTACCTGACTCTTGTAGAGTACTACATAAAACTGGAACCTGAATCGTAGCAGAGTCGCGACCTAATCCATAAAGGTATCACTAACATATTAATAACTTGTACACATACAAAACCGACTAACTAACAAAATTGTGAAACTCAAAACTAAAGATCGAAGTGAGCTCATAGCCAACCCATAACAAAATAGTCCATACTGGTGCCATGGGTTTATAATGCCCCAAGTACGACATCCACCCACTACACCAATAGATTTACCCAACCGCCTCAAATTCCCTTACCCATTCACTACACATGTCAACCTACATCCCACACTTTCAAGTTAAACAAACTTACTCCCAGCATGTCAAACAAACCAACAGCCCACACCTCTTCCTGACATGTAAAACAAATAACCCACCAATCAAACTAGTCAAACATGGTGCCTCGGGTTTATAATTACCCAAGCTAAATGCCTAGACTCGCCATTCCCAACAAAAAGATTTACCCAACCTCCATGAATTCCGTTACACATTCACTACACACATCAACCCACATCCCACACTTTCAAGTTAAGCAAACTTACTCCCGGCATGTCAAACAAACCAATAGCCCACACCTCTTCTCGACATGTCAAACAAACAACCCACCAATCAAACCAGTCGAACATGATGCCTCGGGTTTATAATTATCCAGGCCAAATGCCCAGACTCGCCATTCCCAATACAATAGATTTACCCAAACTCTTCAAATTCCCTTACCCATTCACTACACACGTCAACCCATATCCCATACTTTCAAGTAAAACAAACTTACTCCCGACATTTCAAACAAACCAGCAGCCCACACCTCTTCCTGACATGTCAAACAAACAATCCACCAATCAAACCAATCGAACATAGTGCCTCGGGTTTATAATTACCCAGGCCAAATGCCTAGACTCACCATTCCTGACACATCGGAATACAATCCCACATTTTATTTCAACACTTCATAGGGCACTTAACCACTACACAAATTCACAACCAGTGCTACAAATCAATTTCAACAATTTACATAATAATTTCAATCACAACCACATAGCCCCAAACCAAAATTTCAAAATTCCACCAATATCAACACACTTATCCTCACAACAGAGAGATCCAATTTATATTAGGGTTGAGCACCGAAAAAGTTAGAGTCGGTATGGCCATCCGCCGACTCCGACTTGTAGAAGCGAAGTCAGATTTGGGTTTTATTTATTTATTTATTTACTGTTTTTAACTTCATATTAGGCACACTTTTTAAAAAAGAATTTTTTGTTTGAGCTTTTAAATTTATTTTTTTTCAAAAATCACAATCTAAAGTAATAATTTACTTTTTACTAAAAACATAACAAAAAATAAAAGTAAATAAAAACAAGTAACATACTAAGTTACTAAGATGCTTCAAAAAAAATTTAAAAAAAATAAAAATGACTAATCACTGCAATAAACATCCACTCCCATCAATGCATCATCCATCATCCACATCCAACTAATCACTTCAAGTCTACAATAAACATCCACACCCATCATCTATCAACCACATCCAAAATCATCCACATCAATCATAATAATATGTTCTTACAACGATTATGACAAACATTTTTTAAGTTCTAATTTTGAAAAAAAAAAAAAAGAGAAACCCAACATTATCTAAGTGCCAACCAAATTAATTTTTTTCTTATAAGTGCCAACCAAATTAAATATTCCCAACAACAAACATATTAAAACAAATTAAATGTTCAAAGTGCCAAACTGTCATTCCAACTTCTAAGTTGTGCTTAAAAAATATGAAAAGATTTCAGTTAGAAAATATTTTGCTATGACAACCAGAAAATGATAATAACAACGGAGCTAACTATGAGTTTTGCTATGCAGTAAATATCCATTATCCTCCATGAATTTCAGAGAAAATAACATTAATACCATGAAATTTAGGAGTTTCCGAACTCCAAGAACTATATAACAGTTCAAAGAGACTAACAAACTCCAACCACTAACAGTTCAATGATCTTACAAACTCTAAAAATCCAATGCAAGCATTGTTGATGGTCCTCCCAATTCAACCAAGGAACGTGATATAGCTTCGTTTGTTTTCAGAGATGAGATGAGATGAGATGAGATGAGTTTGAAAAAGTTGAATTGTTTATTTTATTTTGTATTGAAATTTGAGAAAGTTGTAATGATTAGGTGAGAGAATATGAGATGAATTTGAAAAAGTTGAATTGTTTATTTTATTTTGTATTGGAATTTGAAAAAGTGTAATGATGAAATTGAGATTAGATGAAAGTTTTTCGAAAACAATCAAGGCGTAAAACCAATCTTTCTTTTTATGATTTTAAATATTGTTAGCCACAAAACAAATATCAGCAGGACTTTCAGGGAATAACATGACAACTTATGTCGTATATGCACTAAATTAGTTTATCAAAAAGAGGTGATTTCATCAAGTCTGAATTCCTAAATGTGATCAAACTTCAATCTTGTACTTATAAAAATGTTCAACTTTGTGGTACATAGATTAACTGCCCAACCACATCATCAATTACAAAAAGAAAATAAAACAACTCACATGTTCACTAAAACAGTCCCAACTTTAGCATCACATTAATATATAAACAGCCCCAAACCACAACACACAAACAAAAACAGCTCCAAAAACAAGCGTAATTTATTGTTACACAATAGTAGTATTGTAATAGTATGATGTTTACATATACTAAATTATTACTAGTCAATTTAGTCTATATATATTATAGTATAAATATATTATTTAATAATAATGAACTTATGCTAGTATAGTATGGAGTTTAACTAACTATATAAAATATAATTATATAAAAAATTTATGATTAATATATAGAAAAATACATATATATTTATAAAATATATATAATATCGGTGTCAGAGTCGGAGAAGGAGTCGGAATCAGAGTCGGAAGACAAAGTTGGAGTCAGTTCAACTTCACCTCCGACTTCGACCAGTCGGAGTCAAATTTTTGCTCAGTCATACGGTGCGGGGTCCGGCAATACCCACGGTCGAGAGAGAGAGCGAGAGGACATCTCGACGTCCACGGCTTGCTGCGATGACACCAGAGTTAGAGAGAGAGGGAGTAAGAGAGAGATTAACAGAGTGTTAGAGAAAGAGAACTAATCGGGGTTGAAAATTCGAGAGAGGCAGATGGCGGCACTCACGACTGGCGACAACAACTTGGCAAATGGAGAGGAAGGGAGAGTTGGGCGTGTGAAGGGGGGTTGCGTAGGGGAAAATAGAATGGGGTAGGGCATTTGGGGGCCGGGGAAGAATAGAAGGGAAATTAAAATAAAATAAAAATTAAACTGGGTTGGATTGGGCTTACAAATGTTTTGGCCTAGGTCTTATAGTAAAAAGTATACCCACTTTGAAAATGTGTAAAAATAATTATTACTTTTTAATCAAATTTATTTTTTTTATAAAACGTCTACACAAAATTTATCTATTTAAGATTTATACCTAACAATTTTTTTTTAAGTTGTTGGGTGCTGCTATGTACAATCCCATTTAGAGGATTCATTTGCAAGCCTGCGTCCATGTGCGCGTGTGTAGCATGTGAATGACTAAACTACCCCTAGTTCATATTTCAGAAACAAAATAGCAAAAATTACGAAAAATCGAAAGCTGAAAAATTTCCCTCTTCTCAATCTATGTCCGCTGCCCATCGATGGCCTCCTCCACCATCGACGGAGTTGCATACTCAACTGCCCATCGCCAGCCTTCTCCACCTTCGACAAGGTCGCAGTGGTCTTGTCCTCTGCTGCCCATTGCCGGCCTCCTCCACCATCTATAGAGCACGTAAGGAATTTGTAAGTCCAGCATCTTCGACCTCCTCCACTGCCCATCGACAAAGCACCTAAATGGATCTAAGTGGGTAATGGTGAGAATAAAGTAACTGCAATTCACATATAAGGAAACATGCGGTCTAAGTGGGTAAGTTCTTCTATACTACCCATAACAAATGCAGTCGATTCACTTTTTCGGATCATTCTGATCAACTTTGAAACTTCAGTAGAAGCAAGAATTTATTAATTTATAAGAAAGACAAGAACCTTGATTGAATAAAAAAGAGAGGGAATATCCACTACGACCATATTTGTGACGGTGAGCTCATAAAGCTTAGAGAAGCCGAAGAAGTGCGAGCACAGATGCCGAGGCTCGTTATGGCCATATCCACTACCTTTTTCCTATCTCGGCCTGCTCCTGCAATACCAGATAATAGAGAGAGAGAGAGAGAGAGAGAAAGGACTCTCAGTATAGGGCTAAGGAAGGGAAACTTGATTTGAGAAGGATCGACAACGGCTTGGGCTGAGGAAGGGGATGAAAGCACTAGATGACTCGTTCCTGAGGTAGGCACTTTGACACTTAAACCAAACGATTCATTTTGAAAAATACACGTAGGGCGTGCGCATGCAATCCTCGAATGGGAACACAAATAGAATTTTCATTTTTCTTAATATCCGTGATTTCACGCATTTTAATGATCATTTATTTTTTGTTCTTGTAAGTATTATTTCTACTTATTTTCTTCAAAAATATTTTAATAACTTATCCACATATATAAAAAACTAAAACAAAAATCTATCATAGTACGAATAGATGCATCTTGTGTGTTAGATGCATTGTGGGTCAATGCATCCTGTTTGGATAGATATATGGATTTTGACTGCGTGTTGTATTATTGCATTGTGTGTCAATGCATCTTATGTACATAAATGGATTCAAACCAGCTGATGTTAGGTAATTTTTTTTTTTAATATTTATTGTGACTTTTTTTTTTTTTTAAATCTACGTTTTTTATAAGAAATATAACATTTAGAAAGACGATAAGAATACCATTAGATGCATCATATGTGTAGATATATTAATTGAACTAGTTTATAATAGATTGAGATTGCGTTTAGATAATAAGGTATTATGAGGTATTTTGTAAATAGTAATAAAAAGTTAATAAAAATGTAATGATAGAATATTGAATAATAGTGAAATATATGTAAAAAAAAATAAAAATAAAAATAAAAATAAAATATTATCACAATTCCCGAAAATATAGTACCCAAAGTAGGCCTGAGCTTGACCATTATGGGAGTAGTAAGATTTGACTCTCGTGGTGGCTAGTTAGGGCTAGGGCCACCACTTTAGTCGTCGTGCACCTCTTTGATCTAACACATAAGAGATACCTCTTTTTATAATCTAGTTTTTAAAATAATTTAAACTCAAATTTTTAAAGAATATTTCATTGTATAGTTTAGCATCAAATGTTTTTCATTATTTAAGATTGATAAAGATCTGTAAGAGAGGGACGAGCTCGGAGTGATCGAGAGTTGGATATATACTTTCATTTTTTAATATTTTCAGAAGATCTTTCTTTGTTTCTTTATAGTTTTTAGTTTGGTTCATTTCGCGAGTGTCTATACATTACATTCAGAAGATGAACTGCCCTTACAATATATGAAATCTTTGGTCCATGAAGAGGTTATTGAAGGTTCATTTTGTCCCATTAATATCCGAGCACATTAAAAAGTAAGAAAAATTATATTCATCACCCCACACACCACGCATAATATTTTTTTTTCTTTTATAAAAAATATGTAGTATATGGATGATGAGTATAAGAATTCAATTAGTTTAAGAATAATAAAAATTAAAAATTAAAAGAAGAAAAAAATATAGTATATGGTATATAGAGATGATAAATAACAAAAATAACAAATGAAATGCGATGTAAAAATAATGTAGCATGTTTTGCTTATTTAAAGCTTTATTTTTCTTCATTGACTTTGCATTAACACAGCTATTAAAAACCTTATAGAGCATATAAGACCCATGAAAAAAATAATATCTGACCGATCACAATAGATGGAAATCAATGGTTTTTCCTTTTTTTTGGTTTTACCGAAAATCGATGGAATCGTAAGTGATTTATCGGGTCACGTATATTTTACAAATGTCAGGCATTTAATTATTTTTCAAAATCTTTTACTTAAAAACATAAATTACTTCAATTTAGGGCAAAATAAAACTAGAGATTTAAGCTAAGAAGGGATGGGAACATGGTATAAATAAAATCTTTCAACAAAACAAAGGATATGAAAGCATGTTAGGAGAAATTGATTGACTAACTATTACCACTCACCTTCCTTGTGTTAGATCAAAATATATGATAATGGAGCCAAGCACCGTGTGTCCACGGTCTTGCCTCATCTATTTCCTCAATCTATGAGTTCGACAAGAAGATAAGGGGGAAGCCAAGCATCGTGTTTCTTCGGGCTTGCCTCATCCATTTCCTCAATCTACGAGATCGACGAGAAGATCAAGGGAACCAAGCACCGTGTGTCTACGGACTTGCTCATCCCTTCCCTCAATCTGCGAGGGCGGACGAGAAGAACCACGGGATGGTATCTCCACCAGCGAACGCCAAGTGTATGCACTCGTGCCATAATCATTGCTAGTGGGACTTATTCGAGAATGAGCCTTCGGAGTTAACGAGCCTCCGAGCTCCATAATTGCCTTGCGCAGGATACTTTTGGGAACAAGTCGATGGACTCGGCAACCGCCTAAGGTAGATCTAGAGGGTCGACAAGCTTCCTGACCATTTTGTGTGGGTTACCCACATACAAACTCCAACACTAACAATAAAAAAGAAACATTAACAACGATTCGTGATGGAAAAGGAAAATCTCACTAACACCATCGAAAACAAAACATCGGAAAAATATACGCTTTTCGACAATGACAGGCGGGTCCAGTCTTTCGACTGCCCAGCTTACCCTCATTTTTCATAATAAGTTAACATGCGAGAAAGGTTAGGGACCGCTCGGCCTCCCAGGTGCTCGAGTAGGTGGGCAAGTCACTTGATTGTCCGACCACCCTCGTGCACATCTTACGCAGTTGAGTATATCTCCCGCCACAGTCAAGCTTCGTGCTTACCATTTACGCAATCGAGTTCATCTCCCACCACGTTTGAGTTCTGCGCTCGCATCCTACACAATCGAGTATACCTCCTGCAACACCGAGCTCCGCGCTCGCCATTTACGAGGTCGAGTTCATCTCCCAAAACATCTGAGATCTGCGTTTGCATCTTATGCAATCGAGTACACCTTTCGCCTAACTCCACGCCGAAAAATCTTTATCGCTTAACGCAAGTGAAACGAACCTCGGTGGATCATTTCGACTGTATATTTTATATTTAAAGATTCTCAAGGTCATTTATGGAACAAATGACCCTTAAAAATTACATACAACTAGAAGTGGTAAAATATACCCAGTTCAAAATAAGCCTACTAAGCCCAACCCAAGAGAAGAGGTCCCACCACTTGAAGATAAATAAAGAGAGAGGAATGGAAGACAAAGAGGAGACAAGTGAAAGGAGTGTATTAGGAAAAATGGACGCGAAGATAAACTTCTTCAACTTTGACTTTTGCTTCAGCTTATTCAATCTCTCGAAAGGAGCTCCAGCAAGAAGATATTCTCTAGCAAATAAATTTGAAATTTCCATTGTATAGTGAAAAAGGAGAGGTGATGAGAGACTGTAAGTAAGCTTATTATAATGGATATTCTCTCCTGAAAAATCCAGTGGACGTAGGCTTTATGCCGAACCATGTAAATATGTGTGTCTCACTTTTTTTTACATTTTCAATATTTATTTTTTATTCACTTTCATGAACGTACGCACAACCACACCGAACCATGCCGGGGGCTCCAAATCACACCAATCGAGGCCCAGATCGTCATAGTGGGCTGGGAATGACTATTTCTCCCCTTTCGAACTGTTGTATGATTTTTTACATTAAAAGTTGGCGGCGTCTGTGGGATCTTATTTACTTTATAAACTGGAAATGAGAGAATGATGATTTTTCGGCGCATCGCATAATCTTCGAATGAGCAGAAAAAATTCTTCTAAGTATTATCGGCTTCTCCCTTATTATTTTTTATGAATGACGCTGTTATAAAAAATTGGGCACGTGTACCTCTCCTCGCCCAGGTGATTAAGTGCACCGTGCACTTAAAGCGCTTTCTTTTTATGAATCTGATGTGTGAGATCGGGAATCTAAATTACCCGGCCACTTGAGCTGTAAGCACTTTGCACACTTTAAGTGTAATGTGCACTTAAATGCACAATATATACAGTAAACAAGTATGCACACAAACACACGGGTGGGCACTTTGCATTTAAGTTCTAACTGCCGACACCGTCTATCTCCTTGGAGACAGTCCACAAACACCTCCCACCACAGGGACCTCGCCGCAAGGCCACATGCATGAGACTGCATGTGGCCGATATCTCCTCAGCCTAGGGCTATACAGAAACCAACAGGACCAGCCGTCGCCGGCGCGAATCAACCGCCGGAGTCAGGACCCGGCCGAAATCAATAGAGAATCAATTGGTCAGCAGTATAAAAATAAGGAAACCGACGCCGGCCAATTCGGTTTTGGTCTTAACCATACCCAAACCGCTGAACCGACCAATTATATATATTTTATATTATACGTATATAAAACGATATTGTATCACTTAAGTAAATGAAATTGTGTTGCTTTAGTTATGAGTATTATAAAAAAAATAGATGAAACAACGCCGTTTCATCCTAGGATTAATAATCCCCAGCTTCTTCTTATTATTCTTCCCTCTAGTTTTATTCTCTACAGGTTTGCTTCTTCCCACCGACGGCACAGTTTGTCGCTCCCCTCCTCCTCCACAGAGGTGTCGACGGCAGACTGACGAACCACACTGGTTCTAAGCCTATCTAAAAATCATTGGTGCGGCATCGGTTTTGCATCGAAACCGCATCGACCACGTCAGTTTTCAGCCTTACTTCGCCCCAGTCACATTGTAGCATAATAGGGGTGTCAACGGCCACCATGTGGACCTCCGACATGTTTTGTCCCCACTTTAACGCCACTGACACCAATGTAGTGTTTTAAATTTCATACCATACCGGCTGGTATGACCAAAATATCTCATTTTTGTGGTTTAGCCGATACAGAGAAGGATCTAATTTTGTACCGATCAGAATTTCGACATTTTCGGCCCATACCGGCCGATATTTCGACTTGTACCGGCCACTTGTTTTCATTTCTTCAAATTACAAACTCATTTTTTTACCCTCAATTCAAACCAGATTATTTATAATTTATATATAATTTATTCATATATAGACTATTCCGAAACGGTATCTGAAACGATACAGGTACTGAAATATTTCGTTTCAATACCTCGACCGAAACGGTCATGTGTACGGTATTCAAAATATTGCACCAATGGCCCTCGGCCACCCACCCCATGCACGCAGTAAGCTCGCGGCAAACTACTGTGAGCCATGGTTGCCTCTTGATCCTGCTGTCCATCACCACTTAGATCGCCGGCGTCCTCTGCAGGCTAAGGGGTGGTTCCGACCACCACGGCTGACCTCGGTGGCCCCTCGGCCATGTACCCAATGCAATGTGCACTGGACTTCTCGGTCAACTCATGACCGAGGTCTCCCCTCACCCACTAGAAGACCACCACTCCTCAACCCACTTCCACGGCCATGGTCTCCCCTTCGGCCCGTAACTTCGATGGCCATGGTCTCCTCTGCCAGCCACTCCATGGCCATGGACTCATCGACCATGCCACTCCATGGCCATGGACTCGTCGGCCAATACACTATCACAGCCACTGATCGGCTTCAAGGCCTCTGGCTTCTTGCCCCAATCCAATAATCCCCACCATTCATCCACGCCCTCACCAGAACTCATCGACAAACACAACTCGTGTCATGGACTACCACTCCTCAGGCAGAGTCCTCGGCCAACTGAGCTCATCTCGGCCATGCACTCATCTCGGCCATGCACTCATCCCGGCCTCTGCATGCGCATAATGGACCTTATGCAACATGTTGCACCAATGCCGTGCACGACAACCACCAGACTGAGTTGCTTGACTTGATGCGAGCCACCTCAAAGGCATGTTGCATGGTGCATGCAACGTGCTCCACTGGCCTTACTTGCTTGTTGCCACTTGCACGACCTCAGTCACCTTGATTGTCACATGCACGCACCCTGGCCACCTTGCATATCACATGCACACCTTGGACAACCACCATCTTGGCCAGGTGCAAGCGGGTAATCGACACCAAATCCCAGCCGTCATGCTCGGCCAACCCAACACAATGTCCCCACTGGTTGGACTCATGCATGACGATGCTCGCCATCTCCTCAAACATAGTGCTTCACATTGCCATAATGTGTCTTTCTAGGAAAACAAAAATAGGAATAAAAGAAGGATGGGAAAGGAAAAAGAGATTAAGGAGCAAGAGAAGTAGAAATCAGCAGGCAATTTTAGTGGAATAAAATTTGCACGCAACGGCTAAAAGGTACTAGTTTGTCTGTTTTTAAATTTATATGAATTCGATTTTTACTAACAAAATTGATTATTGTAGCTTGAAACACCAGCTACACATTCCCACTCGGGCACCGCTCATACATTCAAGTTTGTCTCCATCATAATTGATTCTCATAATTAATATGCACGCGGGCACTCCGAATCTCTGTCATCGCCAAAACATGGCGACTCGCGGCGCCTTAAACTTTCTCTATGATCCAACGGGACAATTCAGGTATGCAAATCTCGCGCTTGTGACTAAAAATTATTTATGATAATAAGTTTGGCTTATGTAGCTTGGTTATGCACCCTAACTGTCTGCACTGACTCCCGCGCCCCCAATGAAGAGAAGACTAAGGGAACCAAGCACTGTGTCTCCATGGGCTTGCCTTATCATTTCTCTCATTCTACGAGATTGACGAGAATACTAGGGGAGCCAAGTACCGTGTGTCCACAGGCTTGCCTCATCCCTTCCCTCAGTCTACAAGGTCGACGAGAAGACCATGATAGCTAAGCACTCCGTCTCCATGGGTTGCCTCATCCCTTCCCTCAATTTGCGAGGGCGGACGAGAAGAACCATGAGACAGCGTCTCCACCAGCAAACGCCAGGTGTATGCACTTGTGCCATACTGCTGCCAGCGGGACTCCATCAGGAACGAGCCTTTGGAGTTAACGTCACAAGCTTCCGGGCTTCACAACTGCCTTGAGCAAGATACCTTCGGGAACGAGTCGATGGGTTCGGTAACCGCCTAAGGTGGATTCAGAGGTCGACGGGCTTCCTGACCACTTTGCGTGGGTTACCACATACAAACTCCAACACTGACAATAAAATGGAAACGTTAACAACAGTTTATGATGGAAAAGAAAAATCTCACCAACACCATTGAAAACAAAATGTCGGATGAATACATGTTTTTTGACAACGATAGGCAAGTCCAGTCTTACAAACTGCTTGATCACCTTCACGCCAAATAGGAGTGATTGAGCTGCATAATTGCATATTTTATCTATTTAAAACCAATAATTTTTAATTGTTTTATTATTTTATCATTGGTTTTAGATGGATAAATTGATTAAGAGGCATAAATCCAAGTTGTGATTTAAATTGATTAAAAGCATAGTTTATGCTTGATTTTATAACTTGTGATTTATTTGGACAATAATTTCTCATGCACAACACACTTTTAATATTTTATTTTCATCTCTTGTTTTAATTTTATTTATTTTAGTTTCTTTAT
>QEOT01122354.1:0-26068 GCA_003123785.1 Pterocarya stenoptera | reverse complement strand
TACAAAATACTAGAGCCGTGGGTTATTATTATTTGTAAGATTTGTTTAGATCTGTTTAGATTTGTTTATATCTGTTATATCCGATAACATATATATAATGAAGATTTGTTATTATTTTGGGTTGATTTTAATTTGAATGTTTGAATGGAGTAATCTTTGTGTAGTGCTTTTATGAGTTAGATCTGGATTTGTGAGACCTAGAAAATCCCATGTCACTCATTTCAAATGTTTTCATCATCTCTTGTTTGAATGATTCAATCATAGCCAAATTATTTCCTGTTATAATTAAATCATCAACATAAAGTGAGACAATAAGCAAACTTTCACCTTTGAGCTGGACATAAAGTATAGATTCACTAACACTTCTCTTGAAGCCATGATCACAAAAATAGCCATCTATTTTGTTGTACCAAGCTCGGGGGTGCTTGTTTAAGCCCATAGAGAGCCTTTTTTTAACTTAAATACTTTCCCTTCTTCCTTCATAAAGCCTTCAGATTGCTGAACATACACTTCCTCCTCGAGTTCTCCATTAAGAAAAGCTTATTTTACATTAAGTTGTGAGATCTTCCAACTTCTTTGAGCTGCAAGTGCAACTACTGTTCTGATGGTATCCAACCTAGCTACGGGTGCATAGGTTTCATTAAAATCTATCACAGCCTGTTGTGAATAGCCCTTTGCAACCAATCTTGCTTTACACTTGTTTAAAGAACCATTTGGGTTGAGCTTTGTTTTGTATACCCACTTAACTCTGATAACATCCTTGCTGTCAGAATATGCAACCAGCTCCCATGTATTGTTTTTCTCAATCATTCTAATCTTCTCCTTCATTGCATCCACCCAAACTTGTTCTTTAGAGGCTGTTGCATAATTTTCAGGCTCTATAGAAATGAAGTTTCAAGATTCATAGATCTCATTCAATGCCCTAAATCTTCTTGGAGAAGTCTTGGGTGATGAAGATGCTAAACTTCTAGTTACTGTCACTTCCTGAAATCGAGATTGGTGATGAAGGTTGATCATTTGGAGCTGATGTTTCTAGCCTTTCCTCAACTTGCTCGATAACTGGAACATGAAGAGTCAGATCTGGTTCATGCTCTTCTTCCCATTTCCAGGTTGAATGCTCATCAAACTGAACATCTCTACTTGTGACCAGCTGTTGGGTTTTGAGATTGAAGATCCAGTATCCCTTGGATTGAGAACTATACCCAAGAAAAATCCCTTTTTCTGACTTTTCTTCGAGTTTGTGCCTTTTTTGTTCAAGTACATGAATGTAACACAAACATCCAAATACTTTGAAGTGATTAACAGTTGGCTTGTGTCCACTCCAAGCTTCGATTGGAGTCATATCCTTCACTGTCTTTGTAGGGCATCTATTTAGCACATATACTGCTGTATTAACAGCCTCAGCCCAGAATATTTTCGGAATGCCCTTTGTCATTAGTATTGACCTAGCCATCTCCATAACAATCCTATTCTTCCTTTCCGAGATTCTATTTTGTTGTGGAATGTAAGCAACTGTCAGTTGGTGTTCCAACCCTTCTTCTTGGCAAAATTCATTAAACTTACTTGAGATGAATTCACCCCCTCTATCACTTCTCAAGATCTTCATCTTTTGACCACTTTGATTTTCAACCAGCAATTTAAAGTTTTTGAAAAAATTAAAAGCCTCTGATTTTTCTTTGAGAAAGTAAACCCAAGTCATTCTTGAAAAATCATCAATGAAGAGCATAAAGTACCTATTTTGGCTTTGAGAAAGTGTCCTCATGGGACCACACAGATCAGTATGCACTAACTCAAATACTAATTTTGCTCTCCAAGCTTCTCCTGATAGAAATGGCTGCCTATGTTGCTTTCCCATCACAAACCCTTCACAAGCAGGCATGTTTTGGTCCAACAAAGGCATATCTCTTATCATGTTCTTCTGATTTAACATCCTTAAGGCATTTAGGTTGTAATGACCAAACCTTTGACGCCAAAGAATTGTTTCATCACATTTGACCATCATTGCTCTTGGGTACTGCCAAGTAATGGGAAAATTTCTCCCATTTCCCATTTTAACTTCTGCCATAACTTGGTTATTTTTCTTCAAATCAAGAATGACACAAAGTTCTCCCTCAAAGTGAAGTGAGTAGCCATTTTGCATCATTTGCCCAACACTTAGCAAACTTTGATCAAGGCTAGGAACATGAAGAACATCTTTTATGAATCTAGTCCCTCTCTTGGTTTCCATGGCAATCGTACCTTTACCACTTGCCTCCACCAAATCTCCATTTCCAAGCTTCACTTTAACACATACAGATTTATCAATTTGAGAAAATAAGCTCCCATCTGGTGTCATATGGTTGTTGCACCCACTGTCTAGAAACCACTCTCTTCTTTGCTCTGCTGCAACATGACAAGCATAGAACAACTGCTCTTTTTTGTCCTCGGTGAAATTTACTTGCTGATTTTTGTTCTTGAACCGGCAATCTTTCTCCTCATGCCCAAACTTCTTGCAATTTGAGCATTGTGGCTTGCCCTGATGGTAACAATCATTCTCCATATGATTAGTCTTCTTGCAAACACCACAAGGTGAGAATTCTCCCTTCTTCTTTTGAGAAGTTTCTCCTCCTTTTGTTGTGCCCTTGAACTTTTTCTTAAAGTCCTTTTACTTTTGATTCTTTAGACTAACTTTGGATTGAAAAGCATTCTCCAAAGACATCTCATTCCTTCTGCCAATTCGTTGTTCATGAGCATAAAGTGAGCCCATTAACTCGGTGACAAAAAGTGAAGAGAGATTTTTAGCTTCTTCAATAGCAACCACCACATGGTCATATTTTTCAGTCAAGCTTATGAGAATTTTCTGAACAATCCTTTCATCTGAAATATTTTCATCATAAGCCCTCATTTGATTCACTACTTCAATGACTCTAGAGCAATACTCTTTGATATTCTCAGATTCTTTCATTTTGAGATTTTCAAGTTCCCTTCTAAGCCCTTGAAGTTTGATAATTTTAACTTTGATATTACCTTGAAATTCTTGTTGCAGGATCTCCCAAGCTTGCTGGGAAGGAAAAGCCCTCATCAACCTTGGAAAGATGGACTCACTCACAGCCTGCTGCAAAGTAAACAAGGCTTTTGCATCCCTTTGCTTATCCGACTTAACTCGGCTAAGATCAGAAGCTCCTTCAGACGATCCTTCAGCAACTGAAGAGACTCCATTTTCAACGACATCCCACAGATCAAGAGATAGGAAAAGAGTTTTCATTTTTATGCTCCAATAGTCATAGTTTTCACCAGAAAAAATGGGAAGAGTTGCAGATGAACCAGGCGCAGCCATCATATCCCAAAAAGACCGAAAGCTACTCTGATACCAACTGTTGGTATTTTGATACAAAGGTGTGGTAAAAAGATGAAGAAAATAGAGGAGAACTTCAACCAAAATACTTGTTGATTGATTCTAATGTTCTGTGAATTACAGATGGAGAAGTACATTATATAAAACTGCATTGAAAGTTACAGAGCATTAATAGTCATGCTGTCCCAAGATGCACGATAATAGAGATTGACTATAATAACAAAACACTAATAATAGATTTGATTGAAAAAACTGCATCATAAATAGACGTGAGCTTCAATAATAGAACTGCATTGCTTTGGATCATCCCCATGAAGTTTGGTTTCATGTGTGTGTGTATATGTCATTAGGTTCTCAAGTAAACATCTTTCGTTTGCTCTCTGTAATGGCTATATTGGTCGTACTATAACCGCCGTCCACGACTAGGTTGAGCCCACTGACGTAGCTAGAATCATCACTCGCTAAAAACAATGCTGCCTTGGCCACATCGCCTGCTTCCAAAACCGTCCCTTTCAAATTTGCCGCGGAGGATACTAAATCTTCTACTTCCTTCTTACCTACGCCCTCTCCCATCATTGTCATAGGTGTGGCCACGCCAAATGGTGATATGCAATTTACTCTAATTCCATATTGCCCCAACTCCATTCACAAATTCTTGGTTAGTCCTACCAACGCATGCTTCGATGCAGTGTAGATGTGCGAGGTTGCTCCATGTGACACTGACGCATAGCTTGCGTTGAATAAAATGTTTCCCTTTTTAGCCGGAATCATTACTTTGGCTGCATGTTTGGCCCCCAGGAATGATCCCAAGACGTTCAAGCTAATGACTTTGTTGAAGGCCTCTTGCTCGAAGGCTGTAATTTTCGC
This sequence comes from Pterocarya stenoptera, assembly GCA_003123785.1. Lineage (NCBI taxonomy): Eukaryota > Viridiplantae > Streptophyta > Magnoliopsida > Fagales > Juglandaceae > Pterocarya > Pterocarya stenoptera. Next base: position 21,867 of record QEOT01122354.1, on the reverse strand, counting down.
CTCTGCTGGATCCGAACACCCTGCGTTGTTGAACATTATGTCGAGTTTGCCATGCTTGGAGACCGCAATATTGACAGCATTCTGGACATCCGACTCCCTTGTGACGTCACAGTGAACATAGGAAATGGCATCGACGTTGTTACTAACTAGGTTGTGACCAAGCTCATCTTGGATGTCGGCAATGATGACCTTAGCACCATGGTGAGCAAACAACCTTGCAGTGCTCTCGCCAATTCCACTAGCGCCTCCGGTTATCAAGGCCACCTTACCTGCTAATCTGCATGCAGAATCAAAAGTACTTCATTGTTTTTTTGTTCTGTTAGTTTTAGAGATTAAAGTTTGAACAGAGCTATACTTCCATGGTCTAAAAGATCAAAGAGATCATATACTATATTTAATCTGTAGTCTTGATTTGAGAAACTGAGTGGCCGGCTAGTATCAGTTAAAGAAGTGAGCTTAATTAATTAAAATTGATTATATTGACTTGAATGATTCCTGAATTCAAAGAAATATATATATTTATATAAATGACTCCAAGAGCTTCAACATCTGATGAGCAAAGCTATAGTAAATATATAAGGACTCAGTTGTGTTCAAGATAAAAGAAACACATTAACATTTTGTGACTACTGGATGGAGACACCGACAGCTTAACATACCTCTTTGCAATGGGAGTTAGCAAGGAATTAGCGCCCTGCATATCTTGATTATTATATTGTTTGCGTCTTTGAGAGAGAGAGAGAGAGAGAGAGAGAGAGAGAGGGGGGGGTTTAATGTGGAGATGTTTTTCTTGTGGGCGTTTTTATAAGGAGAGAATATGATCGGTGGCGGTAGAAAAATGTCCCCGTCCTATGTACATGTGCGCTCGCTTTGCGTATCCAGGCAGGGTACATGTTTTTGTTGCACGTAAATGTCCATGAATTGTATTCTCACATGACTGGTCTCCACAATTGACTAGGGAAAGAGTTTGAATCCACTCTTTTTTTCTTTTTCTTTTTTTAATTTCTTCAATGTATAAATTAAGCGAGGGTTTTAACAGAAAATATTTCATATTGGATGATTAGATTAGCTACAAGATCTGTGATTTACATTTATCCATTTCGTCATGCACTGAGGAATCATGAGGATATTGGAAGAATATAATTTTTAATCAGATCGTCTCAGTTTGATTTCTATAGACTCACTTGTTCAAATACAAATCTAGCTCATTTTAATAGTTGAAACCTTGAACCTCCAAGTTGGTGAGAGAGAGACTGCTGCCCTGGTTCTCCAGACACGCTATTGAAAAAACTTCCCTCCTCCTGATTCTTTTGGCTGAATCATTGACTCAGTATAGAAGCCACTTTTCTTGACTGTCTTGGATCACCATTTGAAAGAAAAAATAAAAATAAAAATAGTGCTCTTCTTCTCCTTCCCTCACCAACCCCACGTGCCCCGCGGACCAGCTCTCATTCCCAACTTTTTGAACTTTCCTTCATAGTTTGTCGTCGTGTTAGAAATATTAGATTAGAATATACCTCTATTGACAAATCTTGCATTGGATGCAGTTGTTCCACGAATTTCGTTACGGGTACGGGTGCTGTTCGTCCAAAATCATTATCGTTGATGATGGAGTATACCACACGGTAAAATCAAAACAGCACTCAAATTTCACAACTTAAATGTCAAAATTAAAAAGACCGACACATTTATAACAGGTTAGATCTTACTTGTGGATCAATTGCTCTTGCATTGAGAGGTCGCTAGAACACTATGGAATGAAGTGTTCAACAGGTTAGATCTTACTTGGGTGATGTCTGCCACAGTGATTGAGCTCATGGCCAGTTGGACCAATCTACGAGATCTCCCACAAATCTCAGTGGTGTGGAAAATGGTTCCGATATGTATTCTGTGGTGCTTATGGAAGGAGCAAAATAACTGGCCGTTTAAAGACAAGGAGAGTTCATTAGAAGAACTTGAATTATTTTTTGTCGGCACTCTTTTCCTATAGGCCACTGCTGTAGATTTTCATGGCCTCAATTTTCATGAATTTCTAGTTTCTATTTCCTCTTCCTAAATAGGTATGACCTTTTGTATACCATCTTGTATACTTGGGCTATGCCTATTCATATCAATATAATTGTTTACTTGACAAAAAAAAATCAAAAATTAAATCTCTCTAGAAAGAGGTTGCAATCATTATTTTTTTTAATAAGCAATACAAAGATGCTGCAATGATAATACCTTTAATATTTGCGGTGGAAAGCACTGGTCATCTGATGCGCTGTGAGTTGTCACAAAAAATTAAACATTTTTAGGCACAGTTTGAAGGCCTAGGATCAAATGCACAGGGTGCAGAAGGCACTTCGAGTCTTCCCGATAGTACCCCCAAACCAATTCAAGAGGCATGAACTCTACCGCATCTTCTGAATAGAATCTTCAACTGTACCTAAAAGTATTTACAGATCTGCCAAATATGTGTGACAAGCTTTCTAGAGCAATAACATTAGAAACGGGAAATATTATGACATTGAAAGAAAGATCTCGAATACAAATCCTAGATGATATTTTATCTCTGATTATAGAAGCCAGCTAGAAGATGCAAAACCAGATAGATCACTCGCTAGAATTTGCAAGCCCAACCATCTTGAGCATATGGCGATCTTCCTTAAACCTTTCTAATATAGTACCTTTGACAGCATCATGCCTTCTCTGTGCACCTTTTGGGACAACCCTCCAGCATTCTATCACTTCGGGGCATATTTGACTGGTCTTAGAAAGGCAAGGACTACCAAATGTGGTACAGTTAAATGTATGCCCCTGATCAAAGGTTGCAGAGAGAAAGAGACCGAAGTGATTCACTCGTCCCCCAAAACCAATGCCATTTGGGATATCTTCTGAACTGAAATTCACAGCACACTGCAGATACGTGGACACTCAAGACCTTAAAGAGTATTATTTGATTATGGAAACAACTAAATGCAAAGCAACTTATGAGATACATTTGCTTTCTGTGTCACATGTAATGCAACTCATCTCGTCACCCAATCATTTAACACATTAAAGCACTCCTCCAAAAATAATCATTTTGAAAGAAAAAAAAGGCCCAGAGAAACTAACCCACTGTATATTATTGTTTACTCCAGTAGGCCTGAATGTGGATGCCTTTGGATATAGCTGAAAAAGAAAAGACTTCATGTCTCCATAGAAATCACCATGCCTCTCCCAACGCTTAGAAGCATAACCTCCATATATGTGGCCCTCTTTATCCATAATAATCAACACAGTCGGGCCATCATCATTTCTGCAGTTCAATTGAAAAATTACCCTTTCAACTCCCTCTTAAAAAAAGAGCAGCAACCAAGAAACTGAAACAAAAAGAGAAAACATTTAGCATTTGGATTTCCAACTCACTGTAGAACGACATCAATATCTTTATTAATAAAGAGCTCGTTACTTGATGGATAGGTGTTGACACAACCTTTGAGAACATCTCATGGGATAACAGTTGCTTCTTTTATGCATGCTCGGTGTTGAGAATCAGCCGGGAGGACAAGCATGACNCATCTCGTCACCCAATCATTTAACACATTAAAGCACTCCTCCAAAAATAATCATTTTGAAAGAAAAAAAAGGCCCAGAGAAACTAACCCACTGTATATTATTGTTTGCTCCAGTAGGCCTGAATGTGGATGCCTTTGGATATAGCTGAAAAAGAAAAGACTTCATGTCTCCATAGAAATCACCATGCCTCTCCCAACGCTTAGAAGCATAACCTCCATATATGTGGCCCTCTTTATCCATAATAATCAACACAGTCGGGCCATCATCATTTCTGCAGTTCAATTGAAAAATTACCCTTTCAACTCCCTCTTAAAAAAAGAGCAGCAACCAAGAAACTGAAACAAAAAGAGAAAACATTTAGCATTTGGATTTCCAACTCACTGTAGAACGACATCAATATCTTTATTAATAAAGAGCTCGTTACTTGATGGATAGGTGTTGACACAACCTTTGAGAACATCTCATGGGATAACAGTTGCTTCTTTTATGCATGCTCGGTGTTGAGAATCAGCCTGAATGGGAGGACAAGCATGATAGACTCCTTGCTGTTGATATAAAGGTTGATGATGTTTTCTTGGCCTTTATAAAGCCATCACAACATGTTCACATGCCTTCTCAAATGGTCAACATCAAAATCCAACCCGAGTGTTGGTGCAGAACCCATGAATTCCCCACCCTCATTGTTTTTCTTCATGTAGTTTATATTTATATATATATATATTGCTTGTTTAGTACACAGCACATGAGAAAGACATGTTTGGAGCATATTTCTTTTCTTTTTCTTTTTTTTTTGATAAGTAAAATTTTAGAGCATATTTCTTCAATTTTTGCAATTGTAATCGGACCAAAATTAGCATCAACATGTACAAGAGAAGACGTGTTGCCAATCCCTAAAAATAAAAGCAGCAGCAGCAGCTGATCCTCACAAGCTAAGCAAGCAAAATTAAGAGAAAAGCTTGGCAGAGAGATGACCAGCTGGTGAAGAATTTATGCCACATAGTTTATCCTTCTAAAAGAAGTATATAATGCACATCAGACACCAAATTTTGGACTCAAAACAAAACTGACCTCAAAGAGTGAGAAACAAACTCAGCTCACAAGATATAGGAACATAATTTGGTATTGGCTAATCCAATAAGATAAATTTAATAAGATCCACATAGTTATTGTCTAATTGAATGAGAAAAATATGTCACTCACGATATGTTGCCCAGGAATGTGTTGAAACTTTGGCCATTGTAAGCACTATGGTATAAAAGTTCCCATTCCTCCAGCTCTGGCTGCGAAAGAGCGCCTCCTATATGCCAAGCATATTCTTTCCTCAATAGCATCGTGTTAGGATCAACACTCTCCTGATGCAGTAGACAAGGAACTTGAGACCCCAGTTTTCCTACACCACAAAAGGGTGGAAAATAAGCTTTTCTGAGCCAATTTAAGAAGTTCCGGTCCACCACATGAATATACGGACTGTGCTATATAAAGAAACAGTAAAACTAGAAGAAATGGCAATAAATAAAAAAGATAAATGTCTAAAGATAAGCAGAAAACCTGGATCAGGTGGCATCAACAAACTTCCAAGGAACTTCCTGACAGATGGGAGAAGAGTACACCAATTTCTGAAATCTTCAAAAGACATACTCTTTTCAGCACTTCCATCAACATGCTTTGAAAATGTTGCAGCGTTAAGAAATATATCTGCAATGTCCTTGTGTGAACTCGATCCAAGTTCAGTATCTTTCTCGGAGAATATAGTCTCAAACATTGCACTTAAAACAGATTTCAGATCAGACCTGTCCCAAAATGATACACATCAACACAGACCCAAAAACTGAAGTGCACAAAGCAGCCATCTAAAAGTTCCATAGCATTCCGCCCCCATTTATCTAGCGCTTATATAAATATATGGGAAAATTACATTTTGCATCCCCTATTTACCCCCTTTTTTCTCAATCCGCACCCTAAATGAATAAAATTGGCAAATTAACACCCTAAACTACTAAGTTTTGATAGTGTGCGCCATCAGCTATAATTTAACTGTCAAGTACAGGGCAAATTTAATCTGAGTAAAGAAACTGAACCTAGAAGTACCAAACATGTAGAAAACTCTACCTCCCCAAAATGTCATCGCCCGATACGTCTACTAAAAGGTAAATGAACTCTTCAATCTCATCTTTCGATCCCTTCTCATAAGTCGCCTACAATACACATTAAGCCATACAAGCCTCAATACATCCACAAACACAATGCAATATCCAATCACCGACGTTTACATGCTGTTAATTTGAGAGTAATTGGAGCGGCAAGGGGCTGTATTAGAAGGTTGATTGCTAATGGAGGCAATTTGACTTTGGTCTTGAGGTGGTCATTTGCAATTTACTTTGGTAGAGATAATTAGATGACTAAGTTTCCGCACTTAAAGAGAATGGACATTCACAGTTGTCCTTCAAGACTTCAAAATGGAACTTACTTTCGCAATAACGAGATCATGAAAGGTGAGGCGTTGATCCTTGCGTTGCTGGGAGACTAAATCGAACATTCGGTCACCCAGAGGATCACGATGTCCGAAATACGTCTGAGACAGAATGAGCAACAAATTCAATCAGGAACGCTCGAGAGAAGGGAATAATTTGGGAATCGAACCGAGGAAAGCGAAGGAGCAAGTGTAGAAAGCGGACCTTGAAAACAGAGGGAGAGATGAAATGGCCATTGCTCTGTGATTGGGCAGCCAGAGACAGGAACAAGGATCTGAGGTCTTCGAGTTCATTTTTGGTGAAAGCTCTACAATTAATCAACGAAATCAGTTAAAACTAGATAAATATATATGTATAAATATGTGTGGAGAGAGAGAGAGAGAGAGTGAGAGAGACCTGGAGGCAGAAGCGAAGCGGGGATCCGCAGGAGGTGACTGAGCATTGCCCATTGCTTGCTTTGATCTTTGAACAGGTTTCCTCTCTGTTTCTGGGATATATATAGATTTTTGTTTGGTTTCTTGTACAGAGCTCTCTGATTTTGTCCTTGTGTTTGCGCTATTTCAAACTTTTTTATATGTAGGTACTAGGTAGGGAAAACTTGCAAATTATCTGTTTATTTATGTAATACCCGGCCCAAACCCAAGAAGAGAGACTCAGCCCACTGTCGGCATTTTTTTAAAAAAATAAAAAAGGAAAAGGGTGCGAAGCGCACCGTTTTTCTGCCGAGAACGGGTTTTCACTTTTCCCCTGAACCTTCACCGAACTCGACACACTCCCTCTCTTTGTCCCCTCTGCATTTCGCAGCTGTGAGATATTAGTGCCGCCGCTTCCCTCTCCTAGTTTTTCGACGCCGGTGAGCCCTCCGCCCATCACTCTCGCGTTCTCTCTCTCTCTCTAACTCTCTGTCGATCTCTCCGTTCTGGTATTAGTTCCCTGGGTGACCAACTAACGCCGCCGGAGCCAGCGCGCCGCCCTGCCACAAAGGTATATCTCGGATTTCCTCCCTCTATCTCCGTCCGATTCTGGCTCACGCCATACTAATCTCTCTCTCTCTCTCTCTCTCTCTCTCTCTCTCTCTCTCTCCGTGTGGTTCCTCACCATCTCGAACTCGGTTGTAACCTCGTTTTCAATGTTACAGGGCACCTCGAAGTTCCTAGACGGCACCACCTCGCTCTCGAATTGGACGGATCCACCGCAACGAGTTTTGGGTAAGGTAGCATCGATCGTTAGCCTTGTAATCGCACTGTAATTTCGGTGAATTGCACGTTTGGTGCCTACTGGAAGTTGGGTTGTTTCTGTTTGTATGCTGGAAATTTCTAGATCGAGTGATTTCATAGTTGGTTGGTGTTCGGAGGGCCCCCTATTTGTGAAGCGGATGGACGTAAAGAAAAATGCTATTTTTGACCACTCTATTTGCCCTCTTATTTTGATATCTCATGTATTTTAATTTTTTTCTTTATTTAATAGTTAAGAAAATGATTATCAGTCTATTGATATATTTTTATATTTTTTAAAAATGTTTTAAAATGATAAATAAATATAAATAAAAAAATTGAAAAAAAAAAAAAATTACACTAGCAGTATACTAGAGTGGTGCTACTCTGAGCGGCAGAGTAGCACCGCTCTAGACATAAATTGTGGGTTGGTGTCCCGATGTGGCGGGAGTAAGTTCGTAAATAGTAATATGCATTGTGGTGAACTTTAAGCGAATCCAAGGCTACTCAATTGGTGGAGTAGCGAGTTTTGGGCACTGGGCCTGGGTCATTATAAACCCGAGGCACCATGTTGGATTACTTTGGTTGATGGGATGTTTATGGGCTCATATTGAGCTATAGTCGGGTTTTAGAATTTTATTAGTTAGAATGGTGTTGTGTTGGTATGAGATACTAATATATTGGTAGTATTTTCTGGATTAGGCTGGGACACTGCTACTGTTCAAGTTCAAATATTAGATAGTATATTACAAAAATTAGGTAAACGGTGCTCTTATAGTAGACTTTGCCTTAAACTGACCGAGGTTGATTTTGTTAAAAACTTACATATTTTGTTATGAAAATAGTCTCGATTATTTTCTACATTAGTCTCTAAATGTGACATTTTATTATGACTGGTATAACCATGAACAAATTTTTATACCCTGTTTCTCTACTGCATAAAATGTGAATATGAAATTTGAAACTTTTATCTGATTATATGATATATATATACGCTCAGTACTCTGTTATGATATGATATTGCATGTGCAAATCTTGAGGCATAAGATTATGTTTTGTTTTGATTACGAGCCCTACCACGGGTTATAATTGTAGACTCTTAATGTCTGACCTTGCCACGGGTGTAAAATTGTGACCTCTAAGGCAAGCCCAAGGACTGTGGCCCGTGGGTACTGGGTACTAGGAAATGGTATAGTCTTTTGCGACTTTAGGGCTTGAGTCTATGAAATCAGGCCGCGTTTGTTTTAGAAAACTTCTCAACTCATCTCATCTCATATTTACAACTTTCTCAAATTGTCATACAAAATAAAATAAACAATTCAACTTTTTCAAATCCTAAAACAAAAATAATATTAAAAATATAATTCTAATAATATTTTATTCAATTTTAAACTTTTATCTCAACTCATCTTATTTGTGAAAACAAATGAAGCCTAGTTGTACTGACTGAACTCACACTGACATATTACCTCCGCTGTGGCCATCATGGGTCTGCTTCTTCTCTTTTGAGTTTCACATCTCGCTGTCTCTCTCTCTTGCCTTTTGTTTCGCTTAAGCTCGCATTTTCTTAAAGTGATTATTAATTGGTTTGTAAAAATATATAGATTTGTAAGCAGCAGTAACTCGGATTCCAGGAAATGAAGCTGAAGGTTGTGGGCAAGAAACTGTATGATTACATTCGCTATGATCTCAAAGAAATCGCTTTCCCTTCGTCGCTTCCAGATCCCCCTCATATTAAAAAACGGCGTAAACTCACCTGGCAGGAGCGATTCTTGGTATCTTGCTCTATGATTATTCTTCTTTATTCCTCAAAAAAACAATTTGGTTCCCTTGTATTTGACCTTTTTCCGGGCAAATGCATTGAAACAAATATCTGCATGTGTTTATGCCCCTATTTGGTTGTGCAGGTGTTGAAGGAAGCTTGTAGGCTTTATGCTGCGAGCTGGGTACGAGATATCGGTCCGGACCTTCGGCCAAATGATTATAAGAAGTACGAAGAGAGTGATGATAAGCCTGATGGAGCAAAAAGTAAGACAAAAGAAAAAGAACCATCGACATTGGAAGATTTAGGTAATAATTTCATTAATTTCTTTCTCATGGTTTGATTTCAGAAAATTTTGTGGAAATTCTTGCAAATTTGTTATCTGTGGGTGTAAAGAGGGCAGTTGTTATTTGTGAACTCTATATCATTGTTCCCAAGGATTGAGGTTGTCTCCTTAGGACCTTATCCACGTCCAAAAAAAAAAAAAAACCACCCTGTAACTAAAAGCTTTTGGACTTTTAAGTTTTTAACCCTTAGAGATTGGCTTAAGTGATAAAGGCTTTGGTTTTGGTGGTATTCTCCCTCCAAATCTAATGTTCAAATCCTCTCGGGTGCAAACAATTTCCAGAGACTATCGGATTAAGGGAACTTTTCCTTGAATTACCCGAAGTGCACTTGCGGAAAACTCTTTGCCGAGGGCCTGTGCACCCTCAGGGTTAATTGAGACTTTGTTTTGAAAAGCCCAGTGCCAATAAAAAAAGATATAATTTGCCATTTCGATACTATTGGGACATTAGTTTGTTGTTCGTAAATACATGTATTCAAGTATACTTGCGAAGGAAATAAATTGATTGAAACCTAAAAAGCAAGCTTGCAACATCAGAACATATTCTTTTCAGTTTCATGATTGAATAGCAAAATGTTGGGTCCTGGTTAGCATATTTCTCTACTCTTGCTAATGGAGTAAGATTCTGTTCAGTTGTCTACCCAAACATTTGCTGCAAGTAGACACAGTATGGGAACATAACAATATATCTAATGCTGTTCTCTATAGTGTTCACATTCAACATTAAATATTGTGACATCCACATGTTGTGTACTTTTTTGCATTCTGTCTATCTTTCTTCTGGTTGCTGAAAATGTTGAAGGCATATGTTGGGGTACTGCCAACAAAATGTTGGTTCAGTTTGTTCTGCTATGATTAGCATAATCCAAGAAGAAACCCCTTTCCCCCTCTCTTTTCTCTTCATGAAAGGTTCTGTTGTTCTTTGAATTGTTAGTTTTGGGCACAGCTCTGGTAATAGATCTTCTTCAATCTGTAGTTTATCGGGTTGAACCATGATTGTCATTTATTGCTTGAAAAAATTAACAGCGGTGGCTGCCAGAGGGGGAATGGAGACATTAAGACCTGCTTTGCAGCGTGTGTATATGACAAGAGCTTCTGCCTATAGAGATGCGCTCAAAAGTTTCATAGAAGGATATCAAGAAGGCATCCAACAGGTCATGGAGAAAAAAGAGGATTCTAAATCTCAACCAAAAAGCAATGCACCCAAAAATCCACCTTGACCTTTTGTAGGAGGGAATAAATCAGTTTTCTTCTATTCACACAACTGGTAGAGCTTTTTACTTCTCAGATTGTAGGAAACAACTAGCATCATCCACTTCATTCAGAGGTTTTACCTCATTGTAAAGCAAAACTTGGAAAAAAAACTATCAATATACTGGAAAATATTCTGTATAGTCGATTCCTTCAGAAGATAATTCGTAATCGAGTGGTAGTGCTGAGACTTGGGCCTCGATTGTGTAACAATGCATGTTCAGATATTTTCTTTTCAAACACAAAATATTTTTTAATTTTTAATTTTTAATTTTTTCATTTAATCATTACTATAAATTTTGCTGCCCGATCTCGAAGGTGACTGGTTCCATAATTTCTTTATGCATCATACCCTTAAGTATTTTTGCTCTTGTTTTTGCTAGCCAATGATATGGTTAGGCATGATCTTGATTGTACAAAAAAGATATAGCATGAAAGACGAAGTGATTCAAGTGAATGACTCTTTAACACTTGTATAGGAAGAGTACAAACCAATCCATGCCTACCAGCTATTGGGCCCTGGGGGCAGGTTGGTTGCAGAATGATCTCATCAAAACTCTCTACCGCTCAAAGGAGGCAGAAGGAAATCGAATTTATAAATTATAGGATATTTTTATCACATAATGGTCAGTACTTGTGTGAAAAATATATTTTTTAATTAAATTAATATTTTATTCTGTTTGACGTTAAAGTACCCAAAAATTGAAAATTATAATTTAAAAAATACAAAATGGATGAGACTCTTTATCCATTGAAAATTATAATTTAATTTCCCTTTTCTGGATATTTTTTATTTACTTATTTTTTTTCTCCATGGACCGTCCGCCTACTGTCCGGGAACTTCGAAAAGCAGGAAGAAAGAACGACGCGTAAATAAAGAGATCTCAGAAGACACCCGAGTTTACAGTGGGGAAAAGCGACGCCGTTTTTTCACGAATCGAATTACGGACAGCTTCGTGGTCTCCGCTACATGCCCATTTTGCTGAGCCTTGAATCTGTGAGTTCCGTTTCCCGCATTTTTCCTTCAATTTCATGCATCTTTGTCACTAGGTTCTGTTTGGTTGGTGAGGAAATTTCGGAAATTAACTGTCATACAAAGTCTACGGGTATTAGATTAAAGCGAAAGTATTAGTATGTCTGTATTTGTTTATATTCCCACCTCTGTTACTCTGGATTCTCTACAACGACGCAGGGCGAAAATGTGAGGGTTGCTTGAGGAAGCGTTTTTTACACCCGAAGCTTTACTTTTCTTTCATGGTCTTTATGGAAATTGATTTACAAAAAATTATAAGCCTTACGTTTGAATATTGTTGAATTTCTTACTGAAAAATCTGATAAGCTGCGCCAATTGATGGTGCAAGAAATTTTATAGAGTTGGTTTTTGTGGCTTTTCTGCTTCTCGAAAAATGAATAACGTTTATAACTTTCGTTCGGTGATCTGTTGCAAAATTGTTCCTCTTTTTTTTTTTTTTTTTTTTTTTTTTTTTTTTTTGTGCTTCAGATTCCATAAAATGTGTAGCGAGATATCGACAAATGCTTAATGCAAGTTAATTGTGTGACAGGTTATGTGAGAGCTGACTGTAATGATGTCGCGGCCCTGGGTATTGGTTTGTCTGCTCCTGTTAATTGTATTTACATCACAGTTTGAGTGGAAGCAACAATACGGGAATGAACTGGAAGCAAGTCCAAACACTTCCCAGAAGCAGCGTTATATATCTGACAGGGAGGAATCAGTGAAAGAAAAAGTGAGTTTGAAACAAATGAGTTATTTTACTTTCGGTCCATTGCCTGAATGTTTGATTTGTTTGTCCACATAAATTTTCATTTTTTCTCTGGAAAAATGTATTTTAGACTTTGGCCTGTAATATTTTAACTTGTGCCAGTGGACTTTTTTGCTACTTTTGTGTAACCGTAAGATTTGGAAATGGACGAGAATTTTTCAACCCTAAAATGTTCTCTATATGGGGAATAGAGAAAAAAACCTCCCCTCCCTGTTCTATGTTGTTGAGACTATTTTTTTAAAGTGGTAAATAGAGCAACATGCTACATAAGTTACTGCCATTTTTCGTGTAGCTGGTATTATTATGATTAATCTTATGTTTACTTAGCAAACAGACATTAAGTTTTTTGAATTGGTATTTTCTTGGGCTTCAGTCATTAGTTGTAATGAGGACAGTTTTCATGATCTGTTTATATCCCTCACTAGTGCTTAATGGTACTTAGGTAGGCATTTTCTGTGTATGCTTCCTGTGTACTTGGGCTATGCCTATTCCTATCACTAAAGTGTTACTTTTACTTATAAAAAAAAGTTTTTTGAATTGGTAATATGAGGATAACTTGAGAATTAGGGTTCAAAACCTTCTTGTAGTAGAACTTGTGTCTGGTTTGGACCTTTTACAAATTAGTTTCATTGTTGGTGATTTAGAAGTGAAGTGGGAACTTCAATTCACAAATCAGTCTTCATTAGATAGATATTTTACATGATAATATCAATTTTTAGATGCAACAGAAAGATAGCACAGAAGGCATTTAAACTTTGTTGAGGCATCTAATGATAGGGAGGGCTTAGTATGGATTCACTGTCCATGACACCATTGCTTGCTAAGGGAGCCTGAATTTATTCAAGGTGTACGTGAGTCTAAAACAATTAAGTCAGACTTGGGGGTGGCCTGGTCTAGACAAGGTTCAGCCTTGGTAGTATTTTCTTGGTAGAGGCAATTTGTTGGCTTTTTGCATGTTTTCAAACGTTTCATCTGTCCTGCTAGGGAACTCTTGAAAAGTTCCTATTCAAACATTTACCTTAGTTATCGTATTATTTTATCATTCAATCCCTTTGCTGCAGTCGTTGACCCCACCACTCGCCTAAGAATTTTGAAGATTTCCAATCACCTCTTTACCCTTGTCTTCCTCCTTTGTTTTCTAAGGAGTCTTTCATTTATTTGGTGACAGCTTCATCCATTTCATTCATGCACTATGGCTTCTCGTTATCAACTGAAAGACATCTAATCAGCATCATTTTTTAGAAGTTCCAAATCAGAAAGGATATGTACAAGACCTTTCTTAGATTTATCTACATGCAGAGAATATGAATATGAAATAGAGGAATTTCCATTTTCTATATGCCGCAATGTCTAGTCAGCATCATGGCTTCCCTAAAAGTCTCAAACCCCCTGCAATGATCTTCTGGATCCACTTTGGATGTTAATTCTGTATTCTTTCCTGTCATCTACTATCAGTCCTGCTTTGAATTATCTAAATTACTTTGGATATAGTTGCCCGTTGTATCCAGTGCCATTTATTATCACACTCCCAATTAAACTTGTCTACTTTACACAAGATCTATAGGCTTGTCCTCCTTTAGCTATTTAACCAAATATAGTACAGTGTATCTGGTGTGTGATATGGTATACTTTGATTAAAATAATAGAATAAGCAAAAATGGCATATCATAAGAGGATGAGCCAGATTCGATCAGTGAAGTTTTCCGAACTCCTCATGCAATTGTAAAAAAAAATTTATTTGGTAAAATGCAAAATGCTATTGTTATTCCACATTCTCTCTACTCAATAATAGGCCCTCCCATTATATGTCATAACTTTTGTGAACACTTTTCTAACTTGAAGTGTGCACACACAAAGGGCCCTGCCTCAGTGAGGTTCCAAGTCATCAAAAAAATGAATCGCAATTCCTGTTATTGTCTCTTGGAAAGTTCTATCTCAAGATTTCCGATTGTATGAAATTTTCTTTTTCTACAATGCAACCAGGTCCTATACTTTCACACTGCCTTGTTGTTTGTTTGCTTCACATCATATATTATCAGATGGTTACCTGCTTCATTTTTAAGATTTTCCATATGTTAATCTGGGTGTCTTCAGTATTTAGTTTAACTAAATTGCTAGAGTTGGAAGTTCTAGCTTGATTGTCCAGATGGCAAAATTTTATCTTAGGTTACATTTTAGGCGTCTTTTTGTTTTGGCTAACAATTTTACTGCAGATTATACTCTCTCAAGAGAAGAATATTCAGAAACTTAACGAGCTTGTGCGGAGTCTTCGAGAGCAATTGGTACAGTGCAGGGGTGAAAGTGAGGTGGTCAATGGCACAGTGACCCCTTTGACTGAACTTCTAACTGAGCTCGAGCGTCATCCAATCTTGGAGGATTAGTTATGGTTTTGGACGTGTTGAATCAATATTATAATATCTGTAAGTAGGAAATCTTGTTTCCTTTGTAAGCTATCTTGATCCTTACAAGGTTCTATCAACATTGTTACAGTTGACTTGCAATTCATAACATTAATTCCATCTCCTATGCTGTCAATACGTCATGTATCACGAAAGTTTCTATGCTACATGCTTTACTCCATTTTTTTTATTTTATTGTATTTAGCAATGCCCAATCTTGAAGTAATATCATGATGGGACATCTTGATAGCATAGATGAGTAGATACTTTAGTTTTGGAAGTGACTGAAAGTTTTGGTGAGTTGCAGTGGTCATGTGAAGGCAAACAAGATGTTTCAATTGCAGCTCTTAGAGAGTGGCCACGCATCAGCAACGTTTTTCACCCCACACTTTTTGTTTTTTGTTTCTTTTTAAATGTCAGACCCTCTCGTCGCCGAATCCAACCCCTCTCTCTCATCTACGTCTCTCTCCTCAATCTCTCTCTAAGCTCTCTCTCTCATCAAACCTCTCTCTCTCTCTCCTCAAGCTCTCTCTGTCTCTCCTCTCTCTCTCTCTCTCTCTCTCTCTCGTCAAGCTCCCTCTCTCACCTCAAGTTCTCTCTCTCGTCAAGCTGTCGGTTGATTCAACGAGAAGGGAAAACTCAAACTGCATTACCGGTTGACACGTAGGTGTGGGATTTGGCACAGTGAAAAGATTTTATCATTTAACAATTATCTTTTTAAGTTCTTCAAAGTCGTCTGTGAAGATGAAATTGTTTTATTGGGATTTAATAAAAAATTTTTTTTTTTTTTTTGCTGGCATTGTTATATAGTTTATACTTATAAAAATAAAAAATAAACAACTTGTATTTAACAGATGAGAAATGCTACAACTACAAAGAGATTTTATAAAAGTAAATTTATAAACTGACATAACTTCTTATGATATATTAGATATACTTTATAATAAAAATAATTATACAATCTAACATATCACATTAAGTTAAGTCAATTTTTAAATCTTTTTTTTTTCTTTTTTTGTTTAAAAGCATTTCTCTTGGGATGTCAAATCGTGTTAACGGGTCGTGTTCGTGCCATGTCAATGTATGTATATTATATTATATGGGTCAACTCAAACACAACCCATTAAGTTTATCTTGTCAAAATTTCAAACTCTAACACAATTTATTAACATAAATGGTTGATACGACATAACCCGTTTTGACCCATTAGTGAATACTACGAAATAAGTTAACATGATCCGACCCGACCCGTTTCGATCCGTTTACGGAAATAGATTGAACAAATCCGAAATTAATCTATTAGACCTTATTAAGTTTAGCATAATTTTATATAAATGTTAAAATCACAATATCTATAAAAATATATATAACTAACTACAAGTCTAAAATTACAATCCAAATAATAAAAATATCGAAATTAAAATCCCAAAAATTTTACTTTGAGGTATAAGGGTATAATTATAACTTTAACTTTCTTAACAGGTCATAACAGATTATAACGTTATCAATCCGTTAAACAATCGTATCTTAACGGGTCAACCATTTTGATCCGAACCTATTAAGACTAAACTCAAATACATTATTATCATGTCATATTCGTATTGGATTAACAGATTCTGTCACATATTGGCACCCCTAATTTCTCGTAACATTATATATTTGAAAATTCAGTTCAGACAAACTTCTTTTCCTAATCTGTTCATCTCCTTTCGGCCACCCTTTTTACCCAACTTCCCTAAATTATTCAAGATATATTAATACGGCTACATTCATCAATCTCTGTCACACTAATGGCGTATCATTAATGGTTGTCCATAACTTTTCTTCCTCTTTTTTTTTTTTATTTTTTTTTTCAATTTCGAGTTGGTTGTTCTAACTTTTCATTCTCATGTACTTGTAAATTTAATAGAACTGTCTGATGAGTGATGACATTTCATTTCAAGTGCAATCACTTCCAACCGATCTCGTTTAGAGGCAATTCGGGGCACCGATCCAGAAAGGAATTAAGCAAAACGCAGTAAATAAAATTGACCAGTACTTGAACTCACTTTTCAATGGATCCCAAATGTTACGCCCTGGGTTTATTATAGCTTGTTGAAAATATGGTCCGAGAGTCACTCTGTCGGCAGAAAATAACCTGTCATGGCTGGACCCAAAAAAACATTAATTAAAATAAACAATATATCGACAATGTAGAAAGAGGAGTCTGGGCTGGCTCTATATTCAGATTACAATAGTTATTCACCAAACTTTTAATAAAGATAAAACATATAAAGTCGAACATATAAACAATATTTATAAATATCCGAATAAAATCAATAAATTTTATGATGCTCCCTGTTGAAAAAAAGTGTGCGGATACAATAATATGGAAATAAATACGACTTTGAGGTGTGTAAAATATTATTTTTAAGATGATAATTGCCTCCACTGGAAAGAATTTGCTATCAGGTTACAAGCAATTCATCTCTAAGATACAACAAAATCACCAATTGTAAATTGCAATTCTGAAGTTTTGTCCTTCAAAGTTTCTCTATAAAATTGTGTAAGTGACTGAAGATATGAGAGAATGAAGTAAATAAATTTGTGAGTCTCATCCCTTATTTATAGAGAATGAAGTAACACCATGTAAAAGATCACAACTATTAACTTGTGACTTTTTAATTGGCAGTTACTGATTTAAAAGTCATGATATTTCACTTAAAAACCAAAAGGTATGTACTTAGCCTAATGGTCAGCAGGCACCTCCCTTAAGAAGGGAGGGTATTGGTTTGAGTTTCAAAAGTGACTTTTCCATTAAATTGATTTTTGAAATATTACACCTTATTAAAGTGCCTATTCGGCCCACGTGCAAACACTCAAGTATTGTGACTCTTTAGCCCACGTGCAAGGCTTGGCTGGCCCAACCATTGTGTCTGTCCAAATCCAACATTTCACAGAATTATAAATCAAATTACACTTGTGCAGTTTCAAATTACTACCCTTTCATTTGAAATAACACATACCATTACTATTGAACCAATGCATCTCTTCAAGATAGTGGTTCACATAAATAAATAATAATTCATATTCAATAAATTCACATATTTAATATCACAATCTATAATAAATATAACACTGACTTCATGTCTCTCTCATTTTAGCTCTTAAATTTCTATTAAAAAAACCTTTAGAAAATCTCTATCTTCATATCTCTATGCAGCTTAAAAACCCCCCACTTGAGAGCCTATTTATTCGGTTTGAATACAGAAATATTATCAACTCACCCCATCTTATTATTACAATTTTTCAAAATTTACATATAAAATATAATAAACAATTCAACTTTTTCAAATTTTAAAATATTAATAATATTAAAAAATAATATTTTAATAATATTTTATCAACTCATCTTATCTTATCTCATCTCACTATCCAAACCAGTCCATCAATAAGCGAAAACACTAAAAGATATAGGCATATATATTCCAAAGGAAAGGCTTTTAAAACATTGGAAATCTCAATGTCCTTGTGAGGATCATTTTCAATTCCCTGAGAGGTTCTTGGTGGGGTTTGGTTGGCACATAAAATGAACGAGTTAATGAAGTTTGAATGCTTCTCTGCAATGAAATTAAAAGGGAACAGAACTTCCACTTTCTCTTTCTCTGTCCAGATAATATATATGGAGATTGGAGGCTAATCAATCTGTACTGTAGGTGTGCAACTAAATGCTTCGCATCTCATTTCAATGTGGAGGAGGTTGAGAATTGAATTCAAGTTTCAAGGATAGATTATAAAAAAAATTTATAGCATACACCCGACTTGGTTTACAAACAAATAAATGTTTTAATCACAAAAAAATTTTACAAAAATAAATTCACAGATTGACGTGACTTAATATAGTACGCTAGATTATAAAGCTATTTTTATTGTAAAGTTAATTTATGTATTATTCGAAACTATGTTAATATGTGAATTTAATTTTATAAGATCTCTTTATAGTTTTAACACTTTTATTACACGTTAAAAAAAAAAAAACCACTTATCTTACACATATAACCTCCTTTTTTTTCTTTATATGTACATATAAATGCAAGAATTAAATACGATCATATATCTAGCTATGAGCTGCTAGATTCCTTTCTACTTTGTTATTGCTCAGATTAAATAAATTCAGTTTTAACAACCTGCTGTTGGTTTCTGCTGCAATGTTGTGTTTGGTAGCTGTTTTGAGAGTAGTTGTTTCAACATCCTTGCGGCGTCACACTTATTCTGTCTCTATGGTTTCCCTAATGCCTCTACTTCTACAATCACTTTCACTTTCAAGTATTTGCTACACATTTTTTGTCACTCTAATGCCCATAAATTAAGCAACAAAAAACGGTGAGATTCTCTCAATTCCGTAAATATTTAATGATGGCAAATCCCACATAATGTAAATTGCATGATAAGTTTTATCAAGAGCTAAGATATGTTTTTTTCTTTTCTTTTTTCCTTTTTCTTTTTAATACAAGTCGAATTCGGATTTATCATGAAATTAGGTTTTATGTTTGCAATCAAATTATTTATCATTAATTTTCAGAGCTATGACATGTTTATTTATTCAAATTTACGAGAGATTTTATTCAAAAATATTATATGTTTATCTCTTTTTCGAATTCGGGTCATGAAAATTATGTATTATGTCTGCAATTGATTTGTTTATTATCTTCTTGTATAAAACGAACACATTTATATGAAAATTCACCTTACTGATGAGTCCCCTGCCAATTTATAAGTAGGTTTTGTTAAAAAAAAAATCGTCCAATTTTCGAATTTTGATAATTATAAAGATCCCGTCTGTTTTGTGGGTGAAATATTAAGGAGGGACACAAATTTTCTGCCACCTACCTACGTTTCCCGTTTGCAGGCCGCAAAGAACATTTGTGAACATATATAATTCTCACGGATAAAAGACTCTGACACGCCATTTATTTTCTATCTTTTTATTTTTTCTTTTGTATCCGTTTAAATGAGGAAATAATTTTTACAATTTCTTATTATTTATTATACTTCACACTCTACTTTTTTTTATAATTTTTTTTATCAAATATATTTTATATGAATAGTGAATAAAAAATTTGAAATAATTAAAAAAAATAAATTCAAAATTTTTTTTAAATATTAAAAAATATAGAATATGGATTGTGGATAAATAGTAAGAGGTTGTGTAATGAAATACAGTTATGTCAGAGGATGAGCAGCTTTAGTTATGATAATTAGATTATGAAGTATGTTTATTTTTATAATTTGGATTATAAAGTACAAAATTCTTTATAATTTGAGAATATAAAGTATAGTTTCTTGCAAATTCTTTGACCACGTCGATTCGTGTTATACATTTTAAAAATAAAAAGAAATATTTTGTCCATCCCATGTAAAACCGTTCGAATAAAAATGCAAATCTAGAATTAAGCAAAATCTTTCTCAAACTGATGTCCTCCATCTTAAATCGTGACATCTTTTAATATTATTCATGTTTCGCCCATGATGCATTATTTAGTCGTATTTAAGTACTGATTGTTAGCACCATTATTTAAAATATATATATATATAAGGATTGCTACATCTACAAAGAAACTACATAAAAACAATTTTAACACGATTTCATCTGATGTATTAGATCTATTTTATAATAAAAATAATTTTACAATCTGACGAATCACTTCAAGTAATGCCAATTTTTTAAATTATTTTTATGTAATAACTTTATGACTAGAGTATTTTTCTATTTATATTGGATGGTGTCATTTTCATTGGCAACTAATTAATGAGTACGTAATATATTGCATGCATCCCAATCCAATGTACGGGTTATAAATTTATAGCATATTCACAATTAGAGGCAGTCAGAAGGCAGGCAGCTGCCCTGAGGCTGGAACCCTTTTAAGCCAACGGACAGTACTATTGGTTTTTAAAAACATTGAAATGCAAATGCAAACATTAAATGCATTTTCTAATATAATAATAACATAACACCAATTTTTCAAATTATTATTCATAATCGTACGGGGCATTACCCACCTACTTTGATATGTAAACTAAATGGAAAAAAATAAAAATAAAAATAAATAAAAATAATGTGTTTTGTCACATTATCGATGTACTAAGAGGAAGGGAGTAACTTCAAAAGAGAATTGGGAGTTGGGATCGAAGGCATGGATTCAAGGAATTTATATTTTCACTGCTTGTATGCATCAGGTGCATTTATACACGTCAATGGACAAATTGGAGGCGTTAATTTCAGAATTAATTGAGGCTTCGTAGCCTGCCATTTTATTGAATATATGTGTATAGTACGTGCTGATCATAATTCCTTTTTTTTTTTTTTTTTTCTCAAACAAAACAAAAATAAAATAAAAGGGTATTATGCATTATAAATATTTGAATAATGATACTATGTCGTCCTATTTTATCTTTTCATTTTGACTGTTTATATATTTATTTTTATATTTTTTTTTACTTACTAATTAAGGAAATGATTATTAGTATTTTGATATTTTTTTTATACTTTTTTAAAAATATTAAAAAATATATGAATAAGAAAAATTAAAAAATAAAATTTTGCCTAGAGGGCACGCCCTGTAGTCACTACTGGGCAACACCCTAACAACACTCTAAATATTTATAACAAATTTACAATCAAACAACAAAATATTTTTTTTTTTTTTTTTTAACGAACTGAAAAAAGTATTATTTTGCCCATTCATAAGTAAAGCCTAACTGTTCATGTAATTCCCTAAATTAAAAGTTTTAGAAATTTTAACGAAGGAAATTGTAAATGGGATTATTCATCGCATGGGAGGGTAGTAATCTTATGGTTTATGATGGTTCTAATGATTTCTAATCGTAATAATTTAATTTAAAACATGAGACATGTTTTAGTTATAAAAATAAACTCACAAATTAACGTAGTTTGACGTGGTACGTTAGATTGTAAAACTACTTTTATTATAAAATAAATTTAATAGAATATATGAAGTCATGTCAATTTATAAATTTACTTTAATAAGATTTCTTTATAACTGTAATACTTCTTTTAAAATATAAGACAGAGATAGGCATGTGACTCGAATACTTCA
>QEOT01122353.1:0-26052 GCA_003123785.1 Pterocarya stenoptera | reverse complement strand
CCTAGATTTCTTGGGTTTTGCAACCCCTTTATTCTCTTTAATCTTCTCAGCTTGTTGGTCAGTCGCATCCTGCTCTGCTTCTTTCACCTTGTACTTGGTTTCCTTATTCTCGGACTCCACATTTTCAGCCACTTCTGTATCTCGCTCGGTATTTTTTGTCTGTGGCTGGTCATATGTCCCCCCATTTCTCAATATTATGGCTTTAAAATGTTCTTTCGGATTGATCACAGTATTGCTTGGTAAAGTCCCTACTATCCTCTTGGTAAGTATGTTTGAGAACTGACTGATTTGTGCCTTAAGATTGCGGATTGAAGTCAAGTTGTTTTGGATCACCCTATCAGTCTTTGGCATGTACTGCATAATCATATCTTTAATTGTCGGCTTCTTCTCTTGCTGTGGAAATTGTTGAGGTGGTCTAGCCAACCCTTGATTATTGTTCCATGAAAAGTTATGGTGATTTCTCCATCTGGGATTGAACATGTTTGAATAAGAATTATTTTGACGTTAGAAACTGGACACATAATGGGCTTGTTCAATAATTGGTTGGACACAAGGATTCCCCACTTGACAATCTACACTTGAATGATTTCCTGCGCAATAATCACAAACAACATTAATTTGAATAGAAATAACGTTCATCTTACCTAGTTATTGTGATAGATTTGCCATCTGTGTCACCAATGTGTTAATAGAATCAAGTTTAAAAACTCCCGCCATCTTTCTTGGCATTGCTATTTCCGCAAACCATTGATAGTTGTTGGATGTCAATTCTTTCAGAAGTTCATATGCGACTTCATGGGTCTTACTCATTAATGCTCCTCCCGCAGCCGCATCAACCATAGATCGATTTGTGGGTCTCAAACCATTCTAAAATGTCTGTACTTGAAGCCAGGCGGGGAGGTCGTGATGTGGACACTTGCACAATAAGTCCTTGTATCTTTCTCATACCTCATATAATGATTCACTCTCAATTTGGATGAATGTAGTAATATCATTCCTTAACTTCCCTATCTTGGTTGGAGGGAAATATTTTGCTAAGAATCTTTGTGCTAACTCCTCCCAGGTGGTGATGATGCCGGGCAGCAGAAAGTTCAACCAAGCTTTTGCTTTTTCCCTTAGTGAGAAAGGAAAAAGTCTCAATCAAATCGTATCATCTGTCACTCGGTTGTGTTTAAAATTATCATAAATTTCTAGGAAATTTGCAATATGGACATTAGGATCCTCTTATGACAGTCTCCAAAGCTGGACGGTTTGTTGAATCATTTGAATGGTGGCTGGCTTGTTCTCGAAATTATTGGCTTGTATAGCTGGCCGCATTATACTAGATGTTGTCCCATTGACAGAGGATATAACATAGTCTCTGAATGCCTTGTGCTCCTGGTCGGCCATATTAAATTTCGATGTGGCAACCTCTTTCTTTTTATCTTTATTAATAAGATGTAAGGTTCTTTCAATCTCAGGATTGAAAAGTGTTTGCTCTAATGATTTAGATCGGAACATGCATTTCTAATTCCTAAATAGAAAAATCAAATTGCGATCTAATTTAAACCAATAAAATAAAATCCAAAGTAGTAAAAATCTAGCTAGTATCAATATCAATAACAAAGAACTAGTCCTCGGCAATGGTGCCAAAAGCTTGTTGTGCTAAAAATATCTTCAAGCACACATAATCGTAATGAGTAGTAAAGTGTTTTTAAAGAAAATAGATGCAGAACCCACATGGATTAATTATGCTATCAAGAACTGAAATTTACTAAATTAATTAATATTTAGAAAACCAAAATTTGAAGAATTGATTATCTAAATAAAACTGAAGAAAATAATATTAAAATTAAGATTTTAGAGATAATAAAAATAGATCTAGAGAGTTTAATTTTACCAAACAAATCCCACACAATTTATTTTTCCTTGTTATAGAATTCTAATTATCCCAAGTTGATGATAAAAATTCATTAACTATTCAATATATTCTTTCGAACAATATCAAAAATATCTCTAACTAATAATTCTATATCTTTATGTGAATTTAACTAATTGTAGACTCATTAAGTTTTTTGAATTTTTCTTGAAAATCACACTAATTTCGGTAAAGTATCTCTACTTTCGCTCAACTATTGGTGCTTAATCCTAGAGCTCGAATAACAAATCACCTCTCGGTCTCATTATGTTTCAATAGATCGAACAATAATTAGCTAGAAAATTGCAAGCATTAAGAATAAGGAATAAACATTCAATCCTGGAAATATTGAAAAGACAATAACTTAGAATATAAATTGTGTGTTCAATGCTAGACTACATCAAAGTTCTAGAAAATAAAATTAGTTCATAATGAAATTGAAAAGAAAAACAATAAAAATAGTGTTATTTGTTGGAGTCGGTTGATAAAGCATGAGGCTCTCGCTTCTGCTTTTTAGATCCCGCCTCCTCGAAAGAAACTCAAAGAATAAATTCTGGAATATTTTTATTCTAAACTCAGACTCTCTTCTATTTATCCCACAAGTCGAGATTAAATAAATATCAAAACTCAAATTCGGAAACAAGATAAATGTGGCTACAATCTAGCCTAAAGATTTGAAAAATAGTTTCTAAAAATAAATGTTAATATAAAAGAAATTATCCCAAGAATATTGGAATTATAAAAAATGGAGGATTTAGTAATAGGCAACTTGATTTACGGAGTTTGGGAGGATTTGGTGGTCAGCAGATTGATTTCAGAATGAAGGGTCTCACCGGGTAGATGTGGTGTGTGCTGAATATAACTGGTCTCCTCGCCTACCGAGAGGAAAGACTCCCGATCGGGATGATAGAACCCTCTCGCCAACCTACAAAGAGGTAAAGTTGCTCACTTTTACTAGTTGTAGCCCACGATGTCATTTAAGTTGATTTTTTAAGTTGGTAGGTTAGACTAATCACCCAATTTAACTACCCGGAGCCTTGCGCAAAGTATTCGCGCCAAGGATGTAAAATATCTCGCTTATCGCCTAACTCTTGTCGCCAATTGTGGTCGTGAATTCTGGTTGCGCCTCTTCAGATCTCGCTGCCTCTCATTGGTCTGAATCCATAGTCTCTTCTTTTGTACCAAAATACTTTCTTTTTACATTAAATCTTCTCATTCCTTCAAATTCAAGAAAATAAAGAAAAATAAATAGAAATAAAATAAAATCAATAGTATTGAAAGAAAAATGTTGCTTTTCATAAATAAAAGAGTAACAAAAATCACACTTATCACCCACTCGAGTTTTTCGTAATCAAAAGAAGAAACTAATCTAGATTAGCAAAGAACACTGAACAACGGTTACTTTATGATAAGCAAAGTTAACATCACAACAGCCTAACTGTATGACAATGTAACTGGCAGTGAAACAACGCACATGTGCATGTGAAACTTCTCGAATATTCAATCAAATTGCAAGCTAGATTGAAGAACTTAAACAACAAGTATACAAAAGAGAACAAAAAGAAGCAGTAGAATCACTAACAATGAAACAAAGCATAGATTCGTGTTACATTTGTAATCTTCATCAAATGGCAAGCCAAATTGAAATTATTACACACAAATTAGGTTTCAACAGAAATCAAACAAGCTGGTTCACAAGATGCAAGGTCATTGGTAATTAAAAGCACATCAAAATGTTAATTTCGAAGGAGAATCAAATGGCATACAAACATGAATAAATTACAAAACATTTATCCTTCACAGAAATCAAAGAAGCAGTACTTTGAAATGGCAAGGTCACTAATAATGATCTTCAGCACATAGAACATGTGAAATTATTCATAGAATCAAATGGAAAGCTCACTTGAATAAATTAGAGCACATTTATCCTCAATGGAAATGAAAGTAGCAGTGTTTTGTAATAGCAAGGTCACTGACAGTGATCTTTAGCACATAAATCATGTGAAATTACTCATAGAATCATATGACAAGTTAGATTGAATAAATTAGAGCACATTTATCCAAATAGAAATCAAAGAAGTAGTATTTTCAAATGGCAAGGTCTGTGACAGTGAAACTAAGTACATAAACCTAAGAAAGCCAAGAAAGTACATAAACCCAAGCACATAAGCATGTGAAAATTTTCATAGAATCATACATGTAGAGCTAGACTGAATAAATCCAAGAAAGTACACAAAACATGAATTTCACAAGTAATAGCGGAAAATGGCAAGCTCATTGATTTTACAAATCATATCAGCATCTTAAACTACACATAGAGTCAAATGGCAAGCTAGATTGAATAAATTACACAACAATAACACAAAACTGAAATCAAGCAAGCAGTACAATCAACATGGCAAGGTAACTGACAGTGAAACAAAGCACATTAGAGTTGCATGTGAGATTCTTCATAGAAATCAAATGGCAAGCTAGATTGAATAAATTAGACTTAAATTTGACAAAATGAAAATCAAATGTAACACCTCACTTAATTAACCCTTGATTAACAATTAACTACTCTAGATTAAGCTTTTAATTATGGGTTAATTACTTATATTGAGGTTGATAGTGAGGTTAGCCTTAATCTTGGTACTTTGTGTCATTAAGCTAAGAACTAGAGAGGCAAGCCCAATAGTGATCTTAGTGATTCTTTTTAAGAGACTTGAACCAAACTTTTAGGAAATCAAGATTAGTTTTGGCCCAAGTATAAGGAAGGCATAAGGCCTTTGGTATAGATTGGTCCGTTGGCCTTTTTAGGCCCACAAGGCCCAAAGCCATATTTGAGTTTATTTCATCATTCAAGACCAAGGCCCAATATACCATACCATTAGTTTGCTAAAGCCCAAATCATACCCAAAGTACCCAAATTAAGTTTTAAAATTTGGCTAAAGCCAATAACCATTATATTTGAGGTTAGTGCACTTTAAGTCATGCTTTTAAATTTAATTGTGCTTAGTCTTTTCTTAAACCTTTTAATTACAATGTTTTTGAGTTAATACTCTATTAAATCATGATTAGACCCTGTTAATACCCAAGCTAAACCACCCCACATGTTATTAAGAAAAATGACATAATAAGCCCAAACCTTGCATCAATCGGTTTTGTGCATTATCCTTTGTAATGCTTGGACTGTTTTGCCCTTAGGACCAACATTTTTGTGATTTGTCCTCAAGGATAATATGGTCTTTAAAACCCTCATGAGACCCTCCCAAATCCAGTTTGAGCCTTAGACGAATTTAGTTGCACAAACCAACTCAAAGAACCAAACTGGGTGTACCTTGGTCTAGTTTGTGTAGGAACCGATTGGGTTGATTTTGAATTAGCGGAGTCCATGGCTTGCACCACCACCCCACTCCACCTCCTTCACCACCCAATTCCCAAGAGGTCCCATTACCATCATGAAGGATTTTGACTCAATTTTGCTGCCCAAAACCATCCAAAATCGAACTGAATTTCTACCACCTCAAAACCACCAACATCTACCAATTTCCAAGAGTGGTTTGAGGGATTTTTAGCCACCCAAATGATGCTCCATGACCTGAAAATCTCTCTAGGACACTTGTAGCTACTGTGGAGATCCTGGTGGTTTCATATGTGACGATCAATACTTTCTAGGCTTTTGTGTAAAAAAATTTAAGCCCACAAGAGTTTCGGCCCTTGTAGGAAATTAGAGGTTAGGCCCAAAAGGATTAGGGCTCATGCCCAACTTAAGGAATTTTATGCCAGTTGTCATCCATATAGCTATGATGG
This sequence comes from Pterocarya stenoptera, assembly GCA_003123785.1. Classification (NCBI taxonomy): domain Eukaryota; kingdom Viridiplantae; phylum Streptophyta; class Magnoliopsida; order Fagales; family Juglandaceae; genus Pterocarya; species Pterocarya stenoptera. Next base: position 20,363 of record QEOT01122353.1, on the reverse strand, counting down.
AACTAGATGGAAGCAAGAAAGTAAGACAAAAAGAATTAGGGTTTGGCTTACATGCCTATCATAGGAAGATCAATCCCTTCCTTGCCATGTGTCATGCATGCATAAGGATTTTCTTGTAGGAAGAAGCTTTTTGACACATGTCACCATGGGAAAAGGAATCTAGAAGGAAATGATTAGGATTAGGAGAAAATTGAACTTAGGAAGGTCAAGAGGCTTTGGACGGCAACAAGGAGAGGAGAAAGGTTGCTTTTTACCATGTGTCTTCCATGCATGAAGGTACTTAAAAAGTTGTCTTGGAAAGGAGCAAGAACTAGGAGGGAAGAAGGCTACACGCCTAAGGGCTTCTAGAAGAGAATCTAGTGTAAGAAACCCTTTAAGTGGTCAGCTAGGGCAAGATCTTTGTGCCAAAAGAGGACCAATCACTTGCTTATCCAAAAGTATGGTGAACAGAAGATCTCCTGGGGAAGAGAAGGGTTTGACAACCCATGCTCTTACACACACACTCCTCACATTCCACTTGGCACCCATGCACACATGTTAGAGATTAAGGAGGATTTGAGTTGATAGAAGATCTTATGGCCACTAGATACATTGAACCAAGACATGCAATAAAGGGTAAAAAAGGGGAAGAGAGTTTGGTTTTGGAAGAAGGAGGCACCACATGTAGTAAGCTTTTGGTTTCCAACTTGATCTAATAATGAGCTAGAGGAAAAAGGTGGTAGGGCTATACGCCACTTGGCAACCATGCATGAGCTTGTTTCATGCAAGAAAGCCCCTAAATGTCTATAAAAAGGAAGGAGCCGAAAACCCTAGGACCTTTGGCCATTTTGTGTTTTGCTTTTATAAGTTTTGGCTACCCTCTTTTCTTCTCTAAGTATCCATCATTTTCTCACTGTCCAAACAACCTTTTGAGAGTAAACAAAGTGAAGAGACACTTGCAAGCGGAAGACCTAGAAGCTATGAAACCAACTTCTCTTTTGTTACCCACACACGCACGCACGGCTTCAAGAAAGAGAGGTCTTGGTTTAAGCCAAGTTCATCTAGAACTTATGCTTTCACACACGCACACTTGAGCTAGAAGAAGATAGTGAATGTTTTGAGAAGGTTCTTCCATGAGAACCCACGTCTACACTCACATGGTTAGATTAGGATTTTCTTCAAGGAAAGATAAATGTAACCCTACTTGTTTTTAAGCCTTAAAGCATGGTGTCTTGAGGTTAGAGAGTCACGGCACTAGTGATGTGTAATTAGGATTTTTGTTGAAGATAAGTTTCGGATGCAAGGAGGGAAGGTTTGAAAAACTTGGAGTTTTTCTTGAAAAGGAAAAGGTGTAAGGAGCACTACACATGAACACATGGGTTAGGGCTTTTCTTGAGCAATGATTATAACTAGTATTATGTGTGATTTTTCAGCTTGCTTGCTATAAAAATATATTTCAGATTTTTGTAAGTACACCTCTAACTTGTACTTGGATATTTTATGTATATGGCTTGTGAACTTGTTGTTTGTTTCGGTTTTGTACGTTCTTTTATGATATTATTGTTCTTCTATGTGCTATTAATATCTTTTGATATGATTGTTTAAAAGTATGATTGATATGAGTTATAGAAGTTGTGTATAATTTTGAATGAGATGAAGTAAGAAGCAATGTAGGGTTTCGGCATGTCCTATGTTGGTTGAATATGAATGTTGTATTTTACTATTTTGGCTTGGACTAAGATCATGAAAGGATCACCCATACACATAAGAAAGTGCTTCAGCACTCATGAGGTTTCCTTGTTAAAAGACTTTGTTCAATGCATTAGAAGATTCCAAGTTCATGAAAAATTGATTGGATTTCAGGTTTCTCCACACAAAGCTTTCGGCCAACCTTATAAATGAAGTAAAATAATTAGTGCTTTAGATTTTATGTGATAAGAACAATTTTTGGTTATATTAGGGTTTGAAGGTTTTGGCACTAACATGAAATCTTGGGATGTATGCCTTTGATTGATATGCATGCCTTGAATTGTTATAAGGGAATGCGTTTGCATGTTCTAATATTTTCAAGCCGTAATGAGATATGTATTGCATGTATGAATGTTTTATTTTATGATAAACATTTCATCTCATGGTTATGATGAGGCATTGTGGTATGTTATGTGTCTCATGAAAGTTCTAAAGTCCATTTTCATGTCACATGCATTGGGATTGTAAAAACCCTTTTGAAAGGAAAAGAGTATTTTAAAATGTAAATTTTTTATCACGACCCCAAATGCTAGGATGAGGGAATGTCTTAGTGAAACTCCTCTATCATCTCAAGAGTGTTTAAAATGGAAGGATACCCCTAAGTCAACAATACCCCAAGGTCCATTGTTTGTCGGCAGATCTTGAATGATACCTAAAAAAAAGGATACCGGAGTGGGATTGCATCTAAAGCTAGTGGATGCACCTACGGTGAAGGCAAAATGTGAGCTGTCGTACGTGAAAGTTAAGAGGTAGTCACCTTGGTTAAAGTGGCCAATGGTTGATGCACTAACTAGCGGGGAACACATGGTGCATAGGAGAACAATGAGGTATCCAATGTTATGTTATTAGTCAAGAAATGCCATGAGCTCATAAGTATGTTAATGAACAAGTATGAAATGATGAAAACATAATTATGAAAGCAAAAGTTATGAAATGTCATATTTTTATATGAAGTCTTTGAAAGGTCAAGTGCATATGCATAAGTACATGTCCATGAACTCACTGTTAAGTTTACTTCATATGCTTACTATATCTGTTGCGTGTTATTTGTTTACTTACTGAGATTACTCGAAATCTTACTATTGTATTTACCTACTATCATTCCTCACTTGGAATGATAGAAACTGTGACAGGTTTAGTCAATGCAAATGATGAAGCACTAGAGGACAGTACTTCCTCCGAAAAGGATCGTGCCTAAGATGGTTATAGGCTCTTCTGAGCCTTTCATTTTGGACTATCTCGAGTCAGATGATAAAGTAATTATTGAGATAATTGAAGACATAGAAAAATTTAGAAAGTCCCATAATAGGGATAAGGACCGGATTTTAGAGGAACGAGTGAGGCCCGAATTTCACTGAAGATCAAGAGATTGTTATGGGACCCCATTTGGGAAATGATTTTCTATTTAGCTTTTAATGTTTTGGTCCCTTGTATTTGGGAGTTGCTTAGAAACTCGTATCATCTATGATGACTCTTTTGAATTATGCAATAGTATTGGGATCTTATGTCTCGGTACCATGACTACTGTTTCCTTTAATTTGATTATAGTTAACTTTTTGCTGCGACATACTCCATACTGTTAGTTATCAGTAAGTGCATTGCATCTTATCTGTCATGTATGAGAGGCAACTAACCTTGGTGCTGCATGTTCCAATGTTTGAGTTTCCATCAAATCCCAAGCGGGAGCTGGGGGCACCACATTTCAGGCCATTATTCCCCTTACACAAGGTGACAAAAGCCCATGGAAGTAATCTGGAAAATCTCCAGATTTGTGCACCTCCCATTTCACCCAATCATCTTGCACCAAGGCCAACGTCCCCTCCCCTATTAAACCCTATAAATACCTCCCTCACCTCCTCATTTCCTCCGCACATCAGCTCCAAGCTCTTAAGCCTTGAGAGCACTTCTCCCTCTTAGAGATCAAAAGAGTGCAACATAGTGTGTTCTTGGTGAGCTCTTGAGTATTCTTGTGCAAAGTTGTTTTGAGTGCTTGGAAGACCAAGAAATTTGTAAGTTTTCTTGATCTTGATCTTATTTAGCATGTTAAGCTTTATTTCCAAGTATTGGTATGAAATTTGGTTGAGTTTTGAGAAGGTTATCATTCTTACTTCAAAACCGGGTTAATTAACAGATGGTTTGAATTATTAAATGATTTTAAGTAGAAATTTAGCTATGGCATGTCTTAAGCATGATTTGATATGATTTATCATTGTCTTAACATGATTATGGAAGGTTTAAATTGTGGTTAGAAGCATATCATGGTAGGTTTTGAATCTATCTTGTTTTGATCATCAAACATGTATCGGTTTTGAACATATTGGTGATTAAGGATTTCTTAGCCATGATTAAGTGTCGGGATAAACTTGATTAACCAATAATTAGCCTTAATTATGTCATAAAATATGTTAGTGACCATTTGTGATTAAAGAAAATCTCATATGCATGCACTCATAGGGATCAATAATTGAAAACACACTTAGGCATCAACTAGGATGCATCCCGGGTGTATTTGAGCAAGTTCCACTTTAATTTTTAAAAATCCATGGGCATAGATGGTTTTAGAATGTCAAAAATATGAAGTCCATGAAATTTAGATAAATTTGGAATTCATTTGGAATTTGTGAAATTTTAGAGCCTAAATGGCAATATTTGAAAGTCTAGGGGTTTTTTTGTAAACACACAATTTTTGAAGCCTTTGTTTGTGACTCTTATCCATATAAGTATTAATTCTAACTTAGTACGCACTTGATTTACGCAGCTACAACGTTATTTTCAAATTACTCAGGAAGTTTGTAATTTGGCTCTAACTTACACTTTGATAGCGTATTTATGAATTATTGATAAATGTTTCATTCATATTGCAATTGTCATTTTGAGCATAAGATATCATATTATATGATACATTGAGTTTATACTTACATGAGATGTAAGATTTTTACCATTTTTAGCATATTGCATATAAATGTCATTTTCATATAAAAAATTACTATATATGCGCATGTCATAAAATACGTTTTTCAAGCATAGCATACAAATAATTTTTTCATAACTCCAAAAGCTAGGATGGAGAATTATTCTATTGGAACTCCTCTGTCTACTCTAAAGTGTTTACGAATGGAGTGATAATCTCCGAGTTGTTGAAGAACAGTTAACAGACTTTGAATGTGTTCTTTTTAAAGAACGTCAGGGTGAAATCAACATGTTATGACACCTAACACTGGTGGGTATACACGTTATAATGTTATGTTATATTTATCAATGCATTGAGAATGAGTCTATTGACAATGTAGTTTTAAAGTAAGTTGTACTACGGTCACCGGTAGTTACAATGCAAATGAGGAACTGTGATGTTATCACATGTTATGATGTTAATTATGAATTGCTAATAATGATGTAAGTTTATAATGAAATTATGTTTTCATTAATGGAAAAAATGTTTATTGAAAGAAAACCTGTGTCTTCATTTTTCTGAAATGTTGAGGAATCTGGATGGGAGACATACATATTGATTTTCTTTCTGCAATTCTTGCATTATATATTTATCATTTTTCATACTTAATTTATCTTTGTTCACGTTGGTTGTTTAACTTACTGAGATTTTGAGTAAATCTTACCCCTTGTGAGACCATTATCATTCCACTTAGAATGTAGAAGTTGTGCCAGGTTTTGAAGAGATCGAGTTAGATGGAGCAGGATCCAAATAATTGAGGAGGAGCTGGACCTTGAGAGGAGACTTGATTTAATCCTGATGTTTATAACCTAAGTCCTTCATACTTTAGATCACATGAACAGAATGATTTGACTTTAACTCTGAGTTGTACTAAATCTATACTATGTTGGTATTTTGAACTTAATGGTTTCTAATGAAGTCGGGATTTTTTAGTTATTCTGGTGTATTTTATACTTACACATTTTATTTTCGATGTGATTATTGCATTCTGCTAGTTGTATAATAGGATACATTGCATATTAACTGTCATGTACGGGGGTATGTAACCTTGTGTTACATGTCCCGACGCTCTAAGTCTCCATTCCATCCCAAGCGGAGGTTGGGGGTGTCACAGCGATGGTATCAAAGCAATTCGTCTATGGGTAAACCCACATGTCCTTAGGAATGTTATATCAGGATATAGGTTTGAATCATTAGTTTTGCATAGGCTTTAATCCTGCAGTTGGAGCTCGGTCTGATACGCATACATCGTAGGGGTCAGAAGAATTAAGACAAGATGACATGTGGCAGACAAGAAAGGAATACTGAAGGATCCAATACCCGTCAGGATCAGGACCGTTGTTTTGATGGAGGACATGATTTGGCAGACGTGACTCTTCAGATGATGGAAACTATGAAACAGCAAGAGGAGGTGATCTTGAGATAGAACCAGCAACGCCCGCAGATTGAGAACCGACGGTGTTAATATGAGAAGTTCTTGATTTAAGGATACCCTAATTTCATGGGAACTGAGGGACCCATGAAGGCCAATAAGTGGCTATTGGATCTCGACAGGACTTTCAAGATCAATGGCTATACTGAGGAGCAGAAAGTGCAATACACCGAGCACTTGCTTTAGAGTGAAGCTGGAATCTGGGGGGACACCAAGAGGCAGCTTCTGATAAGAGAATTGGGCAATATCACCATTTTGACCTGGGATAGGTTCAAGGAGGAGTTTGACAATCAATTCTTCCTAGAGTCAATGAAGATCAGAAGGCACAGGAGTTTGCCATGTTGGTATAAGGCAATCTCTCTATTGAGTAGTACGTTGTGAAGTTTATGGAGATGGAAAGGTTTGCCTCACACTTGATTGCTACTGAGAAAATGCAAGCCTAGAAGTTTTAAGGAGGGTTGAATCCTAGCATTCGTAGTTATGTGACTGGATTCCGCATCCACAACTTCCAAGAGTTGGTTAATGTGGTTGCAATAGTGGAGGTTGGGGGCATCACAGCGGAGTCGGAACAACGAAGTGTGGTAGCTCAGATCAACCTAGAGAGAAAGAGGACTTCCTCCTTCACAATTGGCAGAAATAATACTAAGAGGAGGATTATTCAAGGAGCTAACAAGGGAAAATGTATCATAATAGCTCCACCTATCACCTGGAAGAAATATGGAAAGAATCACAGTAGAGAATGCCATGTGGGCTTAGGAGTATATACCGATGCAGTTAGTCAGGACATATGATCCGGGAATGCCCACAGAATGTTCAAGGAGGAAAGAACATTACTAACAAATGGCCCAATCAGAGGCCACCTACTTAAGCCCGCGTGTACGCCATCACCCCTGGTGATATTAACGAGAAAATCCTTGAGGATGAAGAAACGGAAGTCATCACTGGCATTTTCCTTTAATACCCTTCTTTAGAAATTAGCTTTTAAATACCTATTTAGTACTCAGTAGTTGATTATACCTAGGAAAAATCGCATTATACAAATACACGGCTTGTGCTTTATTTGACTCCATTGCTTCGAAATCTTTTGTGTCCGCGACGTTTGCATGCACATGTAACCTGCTGACTCAGATGCTACCTTAAGCTATAGTAGTGTCAATTCCTGATAGGAGCACAATCACCTGTACTCGCAAGTTGAAGAACTACCCTCTAACTCTGAAAGGAAGATTAATGGAAGCCGACCTGATCATCTTCAATCAAATAGGTTTGACGTTGTACTAGGAATGGACTGGCTATCCAAACACTGTGCTAGGATAGACTGTTGGAATAAGGAAATTATCTTAGATTCACCCGAAGGTGGACATATCTAGGGCTGTAAATTTAAGCCAGAAAACCGGTCCGGACCTGACCAGACCTGACCAATTTTCTCGATTTTGAATAGGTCCAGCCTGGGACCGGTTCTTGTATTAAGGAAACTGGTTGGAACTGATCCAATGCCAATTCTAGGATTTCCTAGACTGGACCAGACCGGTTGGGGGAAAATATATATAAAAAATTAATATTTTATATATAAATTTTATACAAATTAATATTTTATAAAATATTTTTTATATATAAGTTTTATATATAATATATAATTATATGTGAAAATTATATATATAATATATATAATTATATATCATATATGAAATAATTTCATATTAAAATTTATAAATTATAACATAAAAGTTTAATCTTAAAGATGAAAATTTAATTGATCATATGCTTTGAACATAAAAATATATATTAAATTATATTATATGTAGTGTAATATATTATATAGCTATACTAATATATAAGTTTATAACTAATACTAATATATAACTATACTAATAGTATAATATTATTACTATTATATAGTCTAAAATATTATATAGCTATACTAAAACACTATAAATTTATACTTGTAATTTAGACTTTGTGTTTGGACTTGTAATTTCTTAGCTTTTTGGACTTGTAATTTAGACTTGTAATTTGTTGGACTTTTAGATTTCTGATTTAGACTTTTGAACTTATTATACTCCATAGGCTCATAGGAATTTTTTTTTTTTAAGTTTTTGTAGTAGTTATATTTATAAGCTTGTAGCAGATTTTTTTTAGTAAAGCATCTTTTTGGAAGGCAGTTTTTAGTAAATCAGATTTTAGTAAATCAGATTTTTTGTAGTAAAACAAATTTCTTATTTAAGTAGTTTTTAGTAAAGCATATTTTTTTAATAAAAGTATAAAATTATTTTTTTAAATCAGTTTTATTTATTTATTTTATAAACAAATTTTTAATGACAAACTGTCAAACTTACATTTTAAAAAAATTGAAAAACCAGACTGGAAACAGGTATAACCTGAAGTATCGGTTTAAGAAGGTAACCAGTGCGTAATCGGTTTTGAAAAATGTAAAACCGGTACATACCGGTTCGGTTCTAGATTTTGTCTAAAATCGGACCAGACCGGACCGGTTACACCCCTAGACATATATGTCATACGGGAGGGACTGTGAAGGCTACTCCCTCTCTGATTTCAGCTTTGCAGGCAAGGAAGTGCATCGCTAATGATGTCACGACCTACTTGGCCCTCATAATGGAAGATCATGGTGGTAATAAGGAAGTTCAAGGAAAACAGGAAGTTCAAGGAATATCCTGAGGTTTTCACTGACGATGTATCCGGATTACCCCCCAATAGAGAAATTGAGTTCACCATAGAACTAGAGCCCGCAACAACCCATATCCATAAAGCCCCTTATCGTATGGCCCTTTTAGAACTAAAGGAGCTAAAGGAGCAAATAGAAGAGCTTTTGGAGAAAGGCTTTATTTGACCTAGTTCATCACCTTGTGGAGTGCTAGTTCTGTTCATTAAGAAGAATGATTGATCATTAAGGATGTATATTGACTATAGGGAATTGAACAAAGTAACGGTTAAGAACAAGTACCTATTGCCGTGTATCAATGACCTACTAGATCAATTGCAAGGAGCATCAGTGTTCTCACAAATAGACTTAAGGTTTGGTTATCATCAGCTCAAGATTAGGGAGAAGGTATCCCTAAAATGGCATTTCGAACCATATACGGACATCAAGAATTCCTAGTAATGTCATTTGGTCTAACCAATGCCCCTACCGCCTTCATGGATATGATGAACAGAGTATTCTAACCCTATCTGGATAGCTTTGTTGTTGTATTCACCGACGATATATTGATTTATTCAAGGAGTGAAGAAGATCACAGCAACATCTCCGTTTGGCACTAGAAAGGCTGAAAGAACATCATTTATATGCCAAATTTAACAAGTGCGAGTTTTGGCTCAAAGAGGTGAAATTCATAGGGATGTAATTTCAAGTCAAGGAGTATCAGTCGACCCCAATAAGATCAAAGCTATAGTAAACTATAAGCATCTGTCAAATGTGCACAAAATTCAGAGTTTTTTGGGATTAGCTGGTTACTATCGACGATTCATAGAGGGATTCTCTAAGTTGTTAGGACCCTTCATTGCCCTAACCAAGAAGAATGCTAAGTATGTTTGGACAGAAAAATGTGAGCAGAGTTTCATGGAACTGAAGGAAAGACTCACAATTGCGCTAGTACTAGCCCAACCTAAACCCTAAAGCCCTACGTGGTTTTTAGTGATGCATCCAAATCAGGACTTGGGTGTGTGCTTATGCAAGAAGAGTGAGTTTTCGCCTATGCTTCACGACAACTGAAGAACTATGAGCAGAATTACCCCACCCATGACTTGGAGCTAGCCATCGTAGTTTTGCTTTAAAGATTTGGAGGCACTACTTAAATGGTGTAAAGTGTGAGGTATAATCCAATCACTAGAGCCTCAAGTATTTATTCAATCAACAGAATTTGAATATGAGGCAAAGAAGGTGGTTAGAAACTATTAGCGATTACTAGTGTGAAATTAAGTATCACCTTAGCAAAGCTAATATAGTGGCGGATGCGCTGAGTTGAAAGACGCTAGTGAATAATTCCACAGGCTCTGTCTCAAAAGTAGAGTCCCTGCCGCACAGCATGAGGAGCTTATTAATCAAGGAATTTCCTACCAAAGTATCCCTAAGCACAGTACAAGAAATTGTACCGATGGAATGGGAAGAGGTGAAAAAGTGTCAGATGGAGGATCCCATACACGGCTCACCCAGGAAGCATAAAAATGTATCAAGAGTTAAAGCAACACTTTTGGTGGGAAGGATTAAAGAAGGATGTGGTAGAGTATGTTAATAGATACTCAATTTGTAGAACAGTCAAGGCAGAGCAGCATCAAAGACCCGCTGGAGATTTACGGCCACTTCCAATCCCATAATGGAAATGGGAGGACATGTCCATGGATTTTGTGATTGGATTACCAAGAACTCAGAAGGGAAACAACTCTATTTAGGTCATGGTCGATCGTTTAACAAAAAGCGCTCACTTTTTAGTAGTGAAAAATATCGACCCAATGGAAAAGTTAACTCGGCTATTTGTTTCAGAAGTATCGTGACTACATGGAGTACCAAAAACAATTGTATCTGATAGGGATACGTGTTTTACTTCTCATTTTTGTCAAAGCCTTCAGAACGCTCTAGACACCAAGTTGAAGTTTAGTAGTGTCTATCACCCTTAGATTGATGGGCAAGCTGAAAAGACGATTCAAACCCTGGAAGACATGCTGAGAGAATGTGTTTTGCAAGAAAATGGCGATTGGGAGAAGCTCTTTCCATTAATAGAGTTTGCCTATAGCAATAGCTTCCAATAATAGCTTCAAGGCCACCATTCAAATGGCACCCTATGAAGCCTTATACGGAAGGAAATGCAAATCTCCCTTATACTGGGATGAAGTAGGAGAAGGCTAGATTTATGGTGCGAAAATTCTTCAAGAGATGAAGGATCAAATTTGTCAAATAAGGGAAAGGATGAAGGTTACCCAAGATAGGTAGAAGAGCTATGTTGACCATCGAAAAAGGACCCTCGAGTTCAAAGTTGGCGACTAGGTTTATCTCAAAGTATCGCCCATGAAAGGAGTCTTTCGGTTTGGTAAAAAAGGGAAGTTAAGTCCAAGATATGTGCGACCATATGAGATATTGGAGAAAGTAGGTGCAGTCACTTATAGGTTGGATCTTCCGGCTGAATTCCAAGGAATCCACAATGTTTTCCATGTATCTTTTCTCAAAAAGAGTTTTGAAAAGTTGATTCCAACCATTTTAGACACGAGGGATATTTCACTCTAACCTGACGTGATCTATGAAGAAGTTCCTATTCAAATCATAGATTGGAAGGATAAGGAACTGTGGAATCAGAAAATTCCTTTAGTTAAGGTTTTGTGGTGGAATCATGATGTTGAGGAAGCCACATAGGAAAAAGAAGCTTACATGAGAAGCAAATACCCCTATTTGTTTGGTTTGAGAATTGTTTGACATCGCATCATGGCATTCACATCCATTCATGCATAGCATCCATTGTCATATCACTTGTCTGATCCGCCTCCTTTCTCGTCATTTTCAGTTGCGCTGTGGCTGGTAATGTTAGGATCATCGGTAAGACGTATATGACCTGCAATCAACTTCGGAGGATGAGAGCGGAGCAACGGCGGAGATGACTAGACCGTATAGCTGACGCATTCTGGACTCAGCAGGAAAGACTGGAGTACCATAAGACTCACATCCTCGACCATGATGGGAGAGGTCATATCCATTTGAGGAGAGCACAACGGCATGAGGAGTGTCAGCCTTAAAAGCCATATGAGATCAACTCTCTTGGTTGCACCAGATGAGCTTGAGTCGAGCCAGGCAGCAGAGCAATGTCAGTTTGAGCAAGAGCCATTCATTCCTAACCCCACTCCCCTCGACACATCTGATACTTCTGATTATTCCCTGGTCGTGTTCATTTTCGCGAGGAGGGAGACCCCTGGCTTGAGAGTAAGGAATATAAACAGTGGAGACACCACAAGGAGAGAGTTAACACCTTTTACGATTCAGAGGAGGATGAGTGTTTTTATAACAGCCAAGATGAGGCATCCGAGGATAGCGATGAGAGATCCCCATTGAGCCCCGAGCCTTAGCCCGGTTGGTGAGTCACACTCAACTTTTGCATATTGCATGTTTTGTTTTGGCCTCGATTTCAAGGATGAACTCTTGTTTTAAGGGGGGAGGATGTAACTCCCCACTTAATTAACCTTTAAGTACTTTAGATTAGGCTTTTAACTATGGGTTAATTACTTATATTAAGGTTGATAGTGAGGTTAGCCTGAATTTCTACCACCCAAATGATGCCCCACGACCTAGACATCTCTACAAGACCCTTGTAGCTACTATGCAGAGGGGATCATGGTGGTTTAAGGCCACTATTCCCCTTGCACAATGTGACATAAGCCCATGGAAGCAATCTAGAAAATTTCCAAACTTGTGCACTCCCACTTCACCCAATCACCTTGCACCAAGGCCAATGTCTCATTCTCTCTTGAACCCTATAAATACCCCCCTCACTCCTCATTTTCTCCACACTTCAGCTCCAAGGTTCCTCTTGAGCCTTGAGAGCACTTCTCTCTCTTAAAGACCAAACGAGTGCAATCAACTGAGTTCTTGGTGAGTTCTTAAGTGTTCTTATACAAAGCTATCTTGAGTGCTTGGAAGGCCATAAAATTTGTAAGTTTTCTTGATCTTGATCTTATTTATCATTTCAAGCTTTGTTTCCAAGTGTTGGTATGAAATTTGGTTGAGTTTTGAGAAGGTTTTCAAAATCGGGTCAATTAAGAGATGGTTTGAATGATCAAATGATTTTAAGTGGGAATTTAGCTATGGCATGTCTTAAGCATGATTTAATATGATTTATCATTGTCTTAACATGATTATGTAAGGTCTAAATTGTCGTTAGAAGCATACCATAGTAGATTTTGAATCTATCTTGTTTTAATCATTAAGCATGTATCAGTTTTGAACATGTTGGTGATTAAGGATTTTCTAGCCATGATTAAGTATTTGGATGAACGTGATTATTTAAGAATTAGCTTTCATTATGTCAGTAAAGATCTTAGTGATCATTTGTGATTAAAGAAAATCTCATATGCATGCATTTATAGGGATCAATAGTTGAAAATACACTTAAGCATCAACTATGATGCATTCCACTAGTTGGGGCTATTTAGGCAAGTTTCACTTTGATTTTTGAAAATCCAAGGGTATAGATGGTTTTAAAATACCAAAAATAGGAAGTCCATGAAATTTGATTAAATTTGGAGTTCGTTTGTAATTTTGGAAAATTTAAGACCTAAATGATTATTTTTGAAAGTCTAGGGGTATTTTTGTAAATAATCAATTTTTGAAACCTTTGTTTGTGAACCTTATCCATAAAAGTATTAATCCTAACTTAGTACGCATTTGATTTACGCAGCTACAACATTATTTTCAAATTACTTAGAAAGTTTGTAAGTTGGTTTCTAATTTACACCTTGATAAATTATTTATGAATTATTGATAAATGTTTCATTTAAATTTCAATTGTCATTTTGAGAATAAAATATCATATTATATGATACATTGACTATATACCTATATGACATGTGAGATTTTCACCATTTTTAATATATTGCATATAAATATTATTTTTACATGAAAACTTGTTACACATGCACATGCCATAAAGCACATTTTTCAAGCATAACATTAAAATAATTTTGTCACGACTCTAAAGGCTAAGATGAGAAATTATCCTAGTGAAACTCCTCTGTCCACTTTTAAGTGTTTAAGAATGGAGTGGTAATCCTTGGGTTGGCGAAGAATAGTCAATAAACTTCGAATGGGTTCTTTTTAAAAAACGCAGGAGTGAAATCAACATGTTATAACACCTAACGTTGGTGGGTGTACACCTTATATGTTATATTATATTACTAATGCATTGAGAATGAGTTTATAGACAACATAGTTTCAACAAGAGTTTTACCACAGTCACCAGCAGGTACTCACAGGGCATATGGGGAACTACGACGTTATCTCACGTTATGATGTTAATTATGAATTGCTAATAATGATGAAAGTTTATAATGAAGTTATGTTTTCAAAAATTATGGTCAAAATGTTTATTAAAGGAAAATATGTGTCTCCATTTTTCTGAAATATTGAGGAATCTGGATGGGAGACATGCATACTGATTTTCTTTCTGCATTTCATGCATTACATATTTATCATTTTTCATAGTTAATTTTTCTTTGTGAACGTTGGTTGTTTAACTTATTTGAGATTTTAAATAAATCTCACCCCTTGTGGGACCACTATCATTCCAAGTGGAATGATAGAAGTTGTGCCAGGTCTTAAGGAGATTGAGCTAGATGGAGCACTGGATCTAACTAATTGAGGAGGAGCCGAACCTTGAGAGAAGACTGGATTTAATCCTGATATTTATAACCTGAGTCCTTCATGCTTTAGATCGCATGAAGAGAATAATTTGATCTTAACTCTTAGTTGTACTAAGTCTATACTACATTGATATTTTGAACTTAATGATTTCTAATGAAGTTAGGATGTTTTTAGTTATTTTGGCATATTTTATACTTACCCCGTTTATTTCCACTGTGATTATTGCATACTGCTAGTTGCATACTATGATGCATTTCATATTAATTGTCATGTACGAGGGTATGTAACCTTCTGTTGCATGTCCTAATGCTCTAAGTCATCGTTTCATCCCAAGCGGATGTTGGATATGTCACATCAAAGAAGCAGTAAAATTAGATGGGTTGGTCACTAATAGTGAAACAAAGCATAAGCATGTCAAATTCATAGCACACTGAAATGACAAGGTTAGATTGAATAGCAGAACACATATTTTACATCCAGTAAATCTGTATGGATTGGTCACTAATAGTGAAAGAAAGCATAAGCATGTGAAATTCGTAGCACACTGAAATGACAAAGCTAGATTGAATAGCAGAACACATAAATCTCACAAAACACAAATCAAACAAGAAAGTGAATCTATATAGGTTGGTCACTGACAGTGAAAGAAAGCATAAGCATGTCAAATCTACACCACGTTGAAATGCTAAAGCTAGATTGAATTGCAGAACACATAAATCTCACAAAACACAAATCAAACAAGTAGTGGACGTGATGGGTTGGTCATTGATTTTACAATTTTTTCCCTAAACCTGTGCAAAAATTGCCTTTGTAGAAATCCTACAGAAGCATGCACAAAAACCATTTTGGTCCTCGGCTTGGATTTTCAATATATACCTCAAGATTCAACAATGGAGTTATACAGACCCAAAATGGTGGAGCACAAACGAAAATGAGAGAGCATTTCTCTTAGATCTAACAACATGAGAGACAAGGATTGTGTGTGTGAGAGCGAATGAAATGGTTACCTATCATGAAAAATGTCGGTCTAGCTGCAATCGATGGGTGAGTGAGAGAGAGAGAGAGAGAGAGAGAGAGAGAGAGAGAGAGCCAATAGCAACTACGGCGCGAGGAATAGTGAACACAGGAGGGGAAGAGAGAGAGGGACAAGGGAAAATAATTAAAAATGAGAAAGGTGATGTACAATCTATAGGAAGTGTAAACATAAACCTTAAAGTAGGGAATCATATGGGACAACAAAATGCAAGTTTTCCTCAAACTGCATCCCAAAATTTGGAGAAGAAGAATGCATAAAGAGCAGGATGCCAGTGCTCTAAGCACATAAATGTCTGATAAACTAAAATTAGCTTGAAACTTTTGAAAAATCATGGATTTGTTAAACTAAGAAGTTTGATTCTAAACAGGATCTGTTTGTGGAGACAAGGCATGAACTAGTTTGGTAATGGTAGAAACCTAACTTCAACAAGAATGAGTTTAACTTAAATGATAAAATCTTAAAATTATATTATTATAAAATCATACCAATATTAATCAATAATTGCACTCTATGATCCATTGATAATGATTACTGGGTAGTGTGGGCTTCATGAATAGAAGATAAATCCCAACTAAAAGTATGTTTTTGGTGTTTGTGTGATGTTCTCAACCCCGCTTAGGATTTAACAGAAATTGAGATGTCGGGATAGGCAATACTAGTTACAGACCCCTTACGTTCATGACAATTAAGATGCATAAAGCTAACATGGTACTAACAACATAAAATAGTTACAACGGAAAGGTAATACAAAAACTTGTACCAGATAAGATTACATCCCAAATGTGAATTTTACATAGTCACCATAAAGTAAGATTACAACATATGTTCATGACAATTAAGATGCATGAACCTAAAATGGTACTAAAAATATAAAATAGTTACAGCGGAAAGTTAATACAAAAACTTGTAACAAATAAGATTACTTCCCAAATTTGAATTTTACATAATCACCATAAAGTATTTAATTACAACATACATCATTAAAATTGAAACATTGTCATTCAACTATAGAATATACAATCATATCTCCAAAGAATTTTATAATTACAAGAGCAACTTTCCCCAGAACTTTCGAGTCAACAAACTCTGGATTGATAGTTTGCTCTTCTATTTGGTCCAATTCCACCTGCTTTGCATTAGAATTTAAGGATTCGATGAGCGGGACCGTAGTGAAACTATTATGGTGAGATTATAAAAATCTCATTAAGTTATCCCTAGAATTAAGCTCATGACAACTATGTTATGACAAATATTAACCAAATATGCTAATGAATACATATGATAATGCACATCTTAAGAATTGTTTTTCACTTTCTTTAAAATCTTTTTATCTTTAAATACCAGATTTTATCTTCGTTAATCGTAACCCCACAGTCTCCCTCATAACTGTGTATATGCTTGACTCTCTTCATCACACATTCAAGTAAGGTTCGCCGATGTGACTTCATCTCAAGAATACTTAAGGCTTTGCAAAATGCCCTTCATCATAAGCTTTTCTAGCCCCTATCAACATGAAGGCTCCCTATGTCCCAAGGCCATTACAAACATCTACTATGACATTGATTGTTCGTCATCAACTCGAGCAATTCTACTCCATTCTTAATCACTCCAGAGTGGATAGAAGAGTTCCAAAAAAATAATTCCTCATTCGAGCTTTCGGTCATGGCACTTTATCAACAACTTTATACTTTATGCAATAATGCCATGTTAATGAGATATTTACAACTTCAGTGTCATTCAGTGTAGTTATCCTCCTTATACATTTTGCATGTGTGGGTCTACAACTTCTCAAAGTCATTTGAAGATAGTAATGGTATCATAATAAAATTATAAACATCATAGATTATATCATGCGATTAATTCTATAAAATGTAGCAGATTTTTTTCATTTAAATATAACTATACCATAAATCACATGAAGTTTCTAATAAAAAAAACCTTCTATGAATATGCCATTACAACATATGTAAAAGTCTATGCTATGAAACCATTATTTTCTTATAGGCTCAAGTCACACATTTCTTAAGATACTAATTTGCCATTAAATATTCTAACATTTATTATGCTATGTAAATAACTTTTCTGAGCAATAACATTTCATAACATGTTTAATAAAATAAAAGTGCCCATAAAGTTTTAATAAAAATACTAGATTAATTAAATCCACTTATATGAATACACCAATTACAACTTGACAAAGATAGTAGTATCACTCAAAACCTAAATAAATGATGAAAACCATTTATAAAAGTTTCTAAACATCTTCAAGTAAAAATTTCTGTTTTAAAACTATTTGTATATGCGGCGCCCTGTCCCTCATGTAAAGGTCCTGGTGAGGTTTCGTAGTGACAAGGGTGCCAAGGGTACCAACCAAGTAGTCAATGCCCAAGGTTTGTTTGTTAGGGTTAGGCGTGCCTCATCTAGATGAAAGTGCCCGTGTTGGTTACAAATATAAGATCAAATCGGTAAAGGTAGAGCTTTAGTTGGCAAGTAGACCATTATAGTACCATAAGTCTAAAACATGATCTTAGAATTATTCACTGTCATTCCTTATAAATATTACTTAGAGTTACATACAACCCAAATAGTATGTTTGTCGCCCAATAGGCGACAAACTAAAACAGATAAGTCAAAGAATTCAAACCAGTCATTATTTATAAATAATAACAAATATTCTATATAATAAATAAAATCATTCTTTATACCATAAATATTTTGAAGTCATGCATGTCATCAGCATATTTATGAACAATCATGATTTTAATTCTTAGCATAAAATATTTTATGAAAAACTTTATGTTTAGTACGCTTACGTTATAATGGGTTTCTTACTCATTTTAGTTTGTTTTTAGTTTTTAAACCACCTTAGATTAGAATATTTATGAAGCTAGAGCTGCAAGACTTGGTCCAGGGAGATGTGACAGTGGCCTGGATCATGTACAGAGATTTTAAGTTATGATTTTTATAGCACAGACTTCGATAAATTTTAACAAATTCTTCCTCGCACTCTCTCTTATGATATTAGTATTTTTAATAAAGAATGATTTTATTTATCATATAAAATATTTGTATCTAGCGCAAGTATAAGATTTGTTTTTTTAAGTCAAGTTCAAGTATAAGAAAATTGATTTTATTTTTAACTATGGGGAGCGGAGTTTATATAGTTATATAACTAGAACTTATATAGTTAAATTCAATCATATACTAGTATGAGCTAATTATTATAAATAATATACTTATACAATAATGCAAATAGACTATTGATAGTTTAGTATATGTAGATATCATAGTATTACTATCATATATAATCAAGTATAGAAATAAGTTAGACACTAATATTTAA
Source organism: Pterocarya stenoptera (assembly GCA_003123785.1). Classification (NCBI taxonomy): domain Eukaryota; kingdom Viridiplantae; phylum Streptophyta; class Magnoliopsida; order Fagales; family Juglandaceae; genus Pterocarya; species Pterocarya stenoptera. The sequence continues at coordinate 1,521 of QEOT01122353.1, read as the reverse complement.
ATAAGTCTAGTATAATAAGTTAATAACAAATATACTAATTTACTAAAGTATAATAACATGTAATTAGATACTAGAAAGTCTACTATATAATTAAGTTAGAAATAAGTTAGACATTAGTATAATAACATATAATACTAATGTATAATAACATGTAATTAGACACTATAGTATAAGTTTTGTATAGAAATAAATTAGACACTAGTATTGAAATAACTAATAAGTCTAGTATAATAAGTTAATAATATATAATAGTAATTTGCTAAAGTGTAATAACATATAATTAGACACTAGAAATAAGTCTAGTGTAGAAATAAGTTGTAAATAAGTTAAACACTAGTATAATATAATAACATGTAATATTATAGTATAATACATGTAATTAGACACTAAAACTAATATGTAATATTATAGTATGATAATAAGTAATTAAATACTATATTATAAGTCTAGTATAAAAATAAGGTAGATATTAGTATAGAAGTAAATTAGCAACGAATGATTTAGTTTTAGTTTATAATTTTTTGAAAAAATTGAAAATTGAAAGCCCACAAAAAATTCTTTTAACAATGGCCTAAATATGAAGCTAAAATATGAAAGCCCAAATTCGACTCTTCTTCGACAAGTCGGAGTCGGATCGAAGCGGCCTACACAATTCAGAGCTGGATTTGAAATTCGAATTTGAATTCTAAAGTCAGAGTCAGATTTAAGAGAATCCAACTCTGACTAAGTCGGTGTCCACCCTTAGTTATTTGTTTTGACAAACGCCCCTCAAACCGGTACCTAATTCGCAATTATTCCCAAACTACCAAAAAACTAAAATATTCTCATATAATTTGACCTTAATAAAGATATTAAACAAATAAAAAAACTAGAAAATTAAAAAAAAATAAGAATCTACAATGTTAATACTTTTGAATTTAATAAATGGTATTTTGTCATCTTTTGATAATTTCTAAGGGGAACTTTTTATTTTAAAGAGAAAAATCAAGTACATTACTATTGCCTTATATTGGGAATACTGTAATGATTGATACTTTTAAGAGAGGGGCCCATCCCAGAATGGCCCAAAGACAAAACTGAGCCATGGGCCGAGAGCCCAGGCCAGAGGACCACGTGTCGAGCCCGTAACCGCAAACCAGCCCGGGAAGGCCTTTCAGTACCGAGCTCGGATATGCCAAGGAGAGTGTCTGGGGAATCACCAACCTACCGAGCCCTACCATATGGCACCAAGCAAGACGCCCTACTATACGCAGACGGCTGGACGTGCCCAATCATGGTCTCGTCAAACTCAAGGCACGTGTCAAAAGACCCGGCACACAACGACGTGCCCTAGAGTATGTAGGACGGCTCGACCATGACCTGACACCCATTTCTGGCAAAAAGGTGGCAGTAGGTCTACCCTAGCATAGCCTGACCGGCCACAATCTCCCTCGGCCACCCAAGCTGCAAACTAACACACTGTTGCAATAGGGAATGAGTGGTAGCAAGTCTAACTCAGGTACAACTGTACACACCACGATC